>PISX010007917.1:0-85635 GCA_004024625.1 Mellivora capensis | reverse complement strand
CTCGATCCCAGGACTCTGGGATCATGACCTGAGCTGAAGGCAGAGGCTTTAACCCACTGAGCCACCCAGGCGCCCCTAAAATACTCTTTAAAGGGAATATGTGGAAGATTGAAGGAGGACTGACAAAAAGGCAAGAGGAGATATAAAATGATATGATGTGCACTTTAAATAAGGAGCAGTTTTTGAATGTGGTAGAATGACTCTGAAATGGAAAGAGGTAATAAAGATAATTTCACCATGTTGTCTTGATCCTAACATGGTATGTGTAGAAAAGGCAATTCCTCATAATAAGTTTTGACATGTCAACAAATACAAATTGATCATCTATTATATGTTTAAAACTATGCTACTATAATGATGTAGTAAACCCATTTTAAGTCCAGTTCAGTTACACTGGAGATGATTTTATTCCCCAGGTTGGTAGTTGGAAACAAAAGCTATAAATTTATAATAACTCACATATGTTATTATTTAAACAGAATATTACACAGTCTTAAGTCAATGTTGGTGGTTTAGTTAGTATTTATCCTGATAGAAATTGAAACATCTTACAGAGTCTACAGCCATACCACCCTGAATGCATCCAGTCTCGTCTGAAACATCTTATAGAAGGACACGAAGAAAGCATAGAGGAAGAGGATGAATTGATTCTCAACTTGACTAATTTACTGTATTAGAAAAAAGCTAAAGAAGAAATTTATTGTTTTTACTTGTTTGGACTTATGGAGAGTAAAAAAATAACTCTGAATGTACTTATTGAATCCCCTTTATACTGATTATAACTTGTTTTAATACACATCTAACTGTTTGAAAAAAAAAATCATAGTTGCTCTTGGGCCAGAAAGTTTCGAAATGTAATTAATGGTACCTTTGAAAGTGATTCACATCAGGCTTGGTTCACCTCTTTCATTAATAACTTCATTCAACATTTAAACAGCCCTGTTATTATTAAAGTTTAGTGGTAGAAACCAATTACAAAATCATACAAACAAATATAGAATAGCAATTGTGTCAAGCTAGTCCTGAAGAAGTCATGCTTGAGGTGACATTCTAAAGGATGAGAAGGAACTAAGAAAGAAAGAAGAGATATAAGAGATATAAGATATAAGAGATATAAGAAGAAGGTGCTAAGGAATTATTGGCAAGTTCACAAAACTGGAAGAAGACCATCATGACCAGGTCCAGAGGAGTGTGAAATGAAGATGAACATGAGATAGGGGGACAAACTACACAGGATCATTTTGGCCATGCTCAAATACTTTTTTGTATTTGGAAAAATAAGAAACCACAAATATCAGTTATCAATTGAGTCCATAATTCTGCATAACAAAGAAGAACACAAATCCCAGCAGCATATAATGGTAAGACTATTTAGCTCATACAGCTATGTTTTTTGGGGGGATAGGTATGAGAGGGACAGTTCAAATCTGCTGCCATGTCTTTAATTCTTGTTTGGGCCATGGACTTGCTTGGATGGGTTCTTTTACTAATGGCAGAGGCAAGAGAAGGCAGGTAGAAAATTGTAAGTCTTCTGAGACCTAGGCTTGGAACTGAATCACATTTACTTCTGGGTTCACCTATTGGCCAACACAAGTCAAATGGCTGGAAACAAAGTCAAGGGGTGGAGAAATATACTCCACTCCTCTATTGGGTAAGGAAAATCAGTGAAAAATCCCAAATATTTATCTAATTATTACACTATGGGAAAGGTTAAATATGCATATATATATGCGTGTGTGTGTGTGTATAAGAGAGAGAAAATAGAGAAAGGGGAATGAGAGAGAAAAGCAACATGATAACATTACCTTTATAAAAATGTTTGATTTAATATGGAAAAATAAGTTTTATCTACTTACCTACCTAACTTCTATCTAGCTTTCTGGCTAGCTATCAAGAGGCCTCCCATTGTACTCCTTGTAAGAAATAATGGTTCTTTGGACTTGGATGAGAGAGGTAGTGAAAAAGAAAAGTGAATGAATTTGGAAGATATTTAAGAAATACAGTCAATAAGACAATGATACCTTGATTGCAGAGATAGACTCAGGGGAATTTAGTTTTGATGAAGATAGTGGTAAATTTTGTGGACTGACAAATTGAACATATGATGATATCATTCATGGGAAAGGAAGCAACAGAAAAGGGCCAGATTTAAAGATCTGGATCATGGTAAAAAGTTCTGCTCTGGTAATATATAATTGAAGTTTCTTTTGGCACATCCAAAAAAGATATTAATCAGAAGACTGGATATTAAGATTTGAATCTTAAAAGAAGATCTCTGCTGGAAATTTAAAAAAAAATTGAGTAGATGAACTTACCTAGGAAGAACACTGAGAAATATTAATGAAAATTCATTCATGAAAAGTCAAGCTTGAGGAATGTCAGTTTGCAGAGAAGTCAAAAGAAGAAGTTTCAAAGGTAAAAAGAGTACCAAGGAGTGAGTGGTAGTATCATTGGAACCAAGTAAAGATTGTGCTTCAAGAAAGAAGCAAGTAAAGAAAAGTCAAGTGTTCCTCTCAGGCCAAATAAAATCAAAACTTAAAGGCTTCTATTCAATATACTGATTTGCTGACATAAGGTAGGGTAATGAAAAATGTGATTAGGCATAAAATTCAGGTATTGGTCACATAGCTAGAACAAACAATCCCAAAATTTGTATGAAATTACAAATGATGCCGAATAGCCAAAGTAATCTTGAAAAAGCAAAGCAAAGCTGAAGGTTTCACAATTCTGGACTTCAAGCTATATTAAAAATCTGCAGTCATTAAGATAGTATGGTATTGGCAAAAGAACAGACATATAGATGAATAGAACAGAATAGAAAACTTGGAAATAGACCCACAACTATATGATCAACTAATCTTCAACAAAGCAGGAAAGAACCTGCAATGGAAAAAAGTCTCTTCAACAAATGGTGTTGGGAAAACTGGACAGAAACAAGCAAAAAAAATGAAATTGGACTTTTCTTACACCATACACAAATATAAATTCAAAATAGATGAAAGAACCAAATGTGAGACAAGAAACCATCAAAATCCTAGAGCAGAATGCAGGCAGCAACCTCTTTGACATCAGTTGTACTAGACATGTCACCAGAGGCAAGGGAAACAAAAGTAAAAATGAACTGTTGGGACTTCATCATGATAAAAAGCTTCCAACAGTGAAGGAAACAATTGACAAAAGTAAAAGGCATCCTATTGAATAGGAGAAGATATATGGAAATGACATATCTGATAAAGGGTTAGTATCCAAAATCTATAAGGAATTTATCAAACTCAATACCCCAGAAAAATAAATAATCCAATTAATAAATGGATAAAAGACATGAACAGACATTTCTCCAAAGAAGACATCCAGATGGCTAACAAACACATAAAAAGATGCTCAACTTAGTCATCATTCAGGGACATGCAAATCAAAACCATGAGGAGATACCACCTCACAAAAGTCAGAATGGCTAAAATCAACAAGATGGGAAAAAAGAGATCCAATGCAAGGATGTGGAGAATGGAGAACCCTCTTACACTGTTGGTGGGAATGCAAATTGGTGCAGTCACTCTGGAAAACAGTACGGAGGTTCCGCAAAAAGTTAAAAATAGAACTACCCTATGACCCAGAAATTGTACTACCAGGTATTTACCTAAAGGACACAAAAATACATATTTGAATTTATAGCAACATTATAAACAACATCCAAACTATGAAAAGATCCCAAGTGTTCACTGACTGATGAACATATAAAGAAGATGTGGTATATACATATACAATGGAATATTATTCAGCCATCAAAAAGAATGAAAGCTAGCCATTTGCAACATTGTGGGTAGAATTGGAGGATATTATACTAGGCAAAATAAGCAGGTAGATAATGACAAATACCATATGATTTCACTCCTATGTGGAATTTAAGGAAAAAAAAAAAGGTGAACATAGGGGAAGGGGGAAAAAAGAGAGGAAGGCAAACTGTAAGAGACACTTAACCAAAGAGAACAAACTGAGGGTTGTTGGAGGAGAAGTGGGCAGAGGGGGATGGGCTAAGTGGATGATAGATACTAAGGAGAGCACTTATTGTGATGAGCACTGGATATTATATGTAAGTGATAAATCACGAAATTCTACTCCTGAAACCAATATTACACTGTATGCTAACTAGAATTTAAATAAAAAATTTTAAAAAATTAAAAAATAAAATTGAGATATAGGGCAGTAGCTTTTAGGTAAAAAGTATTCTAGCCAGGGTTTGTTCTTGCTTTTACATTTTATTTAATTTAACTGTACAAATCACCAATGCCCCCATCAAAAAAAAAAAGTATAGGAAAAAAATGCCAAACCAATCAACAAAGAAACCAGGACTGTGCATCTCATATCACTGGGATTTTGTCCTCCTCTGTTCCCTAATTTCTTGTCATGTAGAAGTAAACACTCCATAAACTCTTGCTAGAACTAAAAAATGATTTGTGCACATAAAAAGTACATAGTAGTGTCTTAAGGGAATGTTGTACTCCTCTAAGAGCAATTACAGCAAATACTAGAATGCCAACAGGAGCGATTGAAACCATGTTGCAGATCTGTTTTTGGATGACAGTATATAAGATGTCAGTCATGTGAGTAAAAAAAATAATACCCCAGTAAAACACACTCTGCATATGTGAAATACTAGGCCGAAGTGTTATATGTGTAAAATTCTACATTTTAAGTTCTTAGTATATATTGAGGGTGGGAAGTGCTACACTTAGTTAAGTGGTTAACTTTCTGTTTTTATTTTCGTTTACTAAGATTTTATTTATTTATTTGAGGATGGGGGGAGAAAGCATGAGCAGGTAGAAGGGCAGAAGGAGAAGCAGGCTCCCCCTACAGTACTCAGCCCAATGGAAGACTTGTTCCCGGGACTTAGGGATACTCACCTGAGCTGAAGGCAGACGCTTAACCAGCTGAGTCACACAGATGCCCAGCTTTCTGTTTTCAAACGCCTCTACATTATGTTTGGAACAATCTTCCCTAAGTTCATGTTTAAAGTAAGAAATACATTAAAATTCAAATGAATCTGAAATCTTTGTTTTTGACTATAGAGAAGCTACCCTGATCCATTTAATACTAATGGTATAAATGGTGACTATGAATACCAGAAATGTTTAGTAGAGTATGTTTTATGTTTTTGCATGATTTGGATTCACAACAGATGTTAGAACAGAGAAACAGGGTGCTAGCCCTTTTCCCAGAAGAAACTATCAAAGTTAACACTACTCAGAAAACATGCTGATGCACACAAATTTTTAAGATTCTATTAGAAACTGCTATGTTGAAATGCTCAAAAATTTTGTGTAGTAGAACATCTGGAGCAATTCAAAAAATTTAGTTTAAAACCCCCTACAAAACTGTATTTTTACACCCATGATAATAGCATTGTATATTATAAAATATAAATTAGATTCTTTGAAATGATACCCAATATATAAAAGAGAGCTATGTTTGAGTACTGAAAGACAATTTTTTCCACACTGTATCCCAAGAACCTGTAACAGTTACTATAATAATGGGTGACCAATAAGCGGCTGCTGAATAAATACATTTCATAAAATCATGTCCCAACACATAGAAAGTAAAACAAGAGACCTCAGTGTTTCATTTCATATTAATTCTGACCTGCCAGATGGCGGATAGATAATACTTTAGTCAGAAACACTGATGGGTAATATGTTTAGAGGCTGAAGAACTCTTTCCACTTAATATAGAGAGACTATAGGCAATGTTTTCAGGTTAATTCTTAATTTTGAATTTTAATCTCTTAAAATGCTTAAACAGTGTAAGTTTGCTTTAGGAGCTTCTTAAAGAGTTTGAGCCATTTATCATATGATCTGTTGTGATTTTTAAAAAATCTTTGTTATTGTGGTTTCACTTTCACTTATAGGGTAGAAGTGAACTTGGTCACATAATTTTAATTTAACAGATGGGTACAACTGTTCATTTAAACACTAAGTAATTCCTTTAAGGTAATCATACGGTTCCTTAGTTCAGCAATCAATTCAGGAACCTGAATAAACATTTATAACATTGTTCTACTTATGTCATCTTTGGTCATATTCTTCCATTCTTTCAACCTATATGTCATGTATTTGCATCATGGTTATAAATGATAGCTTTAGATTCTTTATTCTCACAACCTAAGAAGTATTAAAAAATCTGTCATGTAAAACACTAATTCTGATTACACTAAGAGCACCTAAAGTTATTGGTATGTTAATTGAATGTGGTTTTGGGAAAAGTGTCATCTGCCTTACAGCATTCATTTGCATATTAATAACAAAACTTGGTTCAGTAGAGACATTTTCTGATTAAAGTGCTAACATAAGAGCTTGCTTAGAGATTACATGATCTCAAATTATGAACTGAAATGGTCATAATTTCTAAAGAAAAAGTCTTCTCAAACAAGCTATTTTCATAAAGGAGCAAAGAAACAGATTGAAACTAATGATACCATATCTGGACATAAAAGACATTGCTTCTATACAAGAAAGTAATGTTCAAAGGCATGTTACTGAACATTTCATTTCTGGTTCTTTTGGAAAAAAAGAATTCTCCCTTAATGATAGGATAGAGATTTATGGTAGCCAGGTGAGGTTTCCAAATGTTCTTGCAAGAAGTGCTCTTATGAGAGTTTTTCCCCAAAAGGTGGCCATAAGGTTGGGGATCTTGGAACACACACACCCACCGTGGCCAGCAATGATGATGAGACTTTCAATTAGTAATATCACTACTCAGAAATATTTAAACCACTTCCTATGTTTGGAAACCTTCCCAACCCATATGTCTGGAGCCTACCAACAGGTTCTCCTGAAGATTCTATTTCAGAGAGCTCCATTTCTAATTTCCTTGGTCAACTTTGCTCAATTTTGGTTTTCTTTTTTTTTTATTTTTTAAAGATTTTACTTATTTATTTGACAGACAGAGATCACAAGTAAGCAGAGAGAGAGAGGGGGAAGCAGGCTCCCTGCTGAGCAGAGAGCCAGATTCGGGACTCGATCCCATGACCCTGGGATCATGACCTGAGCTGAAGGCAGAGGCTTAACCCACTGAGCCACCCAGGTGCCCTCAATTTTGGTTTTTAAATAAATGTATAAAATTATGTAGATTGTACTGATAACTTCTGAAGTTTTCAGAAAGCTATGCTTTCTAAAAAGATTTCCTTTTTTAAGAACCCTCATTATTTAATCCAGCTGCTTCAGACTCTGCTTTGCAATTATGTAGTTTCCTTTGGTTGAATATACACTCATCTTATCTCATGAAGATCATAATTTTGTATAACTACATTGTGGTTTTGTAATTTGTATTATGTAACATTCCTTGTGATTTGATATCCATTCATTTTTTACATTCACTCTTTAAATTTTTATTTTGGGAAAGGGGATAAAGTTTGGATTCAATTTGCAACACTTTATAATTGTAAATATGTGGGCATCAGCCTAAACTATTAACTAGTACCCTGTGGGTTTGCATTGGGTGTCATTATATTTATGGATTAGATTTTTCTTTTCAAGTTAATTTCCCTTCAAAATAGGCATAAGAAACAAAAAGGCAAGATTCCTACTTTCTCCAGTTGATAATTAGGTTTTTAAAAAGATGATGATACCAAAAACTGGCAATTACTTATGGTGATATATTTGCATTTAAGCTTTCATTCTCTCTTACTTGTCACTGCTATAAGTCTACCAGTTAAGTGAAAAAGAAAAAAAAATCAAAGTGAAACCCTTAACTTGAAACTCACTAAAGCACTGAGCCAAGCAGGGAAATGAATAGGTAATACATGAAGTTTCAGGTCATATTATATTACATTTAGAAAATTCTATGTAACTTCCCGCTGGACATCTCTACTTGAATGTCTCAGAGAAATTTTCATGCATAAAATTAAGATTTTTCTCTTCCTTCCCCAGACCTGCACATCTTTTCGTTTCTCCCTGTCTTGCTGACTAGCACCATCAGATACCTAGTTACTTAATTTAGAAGCTAAGAATTTTCCTTGTTCTTCCATCTCTTCTCACTGGGCACAAACTCTTTCCACTTTGCTCCTCAGCATTTCTTGAATTCCTCCCCTAGTCTCCATCCTGACTGCAACTGCTTTATTTCAGACCACAATTATTTCCCTGCCAGACTTCACTAGAGGCCACGTGATAGGTTCCCATGCCTCTGATCTTATTTTTATCCAATCCAATCTCCTTGTAAGAATGATCTTTATTATGCATAAATGTGACCATGGCACTTTCTCTGCTAAGAATCCTTCAGTGGCTTTTTAAATTTCAAGCTGAGGTCTTCAAAAGGTTTATGGCATGTAAGAATCTTTCGAATCGTAACAACTCCTACCTCCCAAGCCTGATCTCTTGCCCTTGCATCTTTAGTCCCCTAATTAGTCCATACTTACCTTCCTATCCTTATCACATCATTCCCTATTTTCCTTCTGAGCCTGTGTACATGATTTTCTCTTAGCCTAAACACATCATCTTTTTCTGTTTAGCTAATACTTACTCCTCCCTGAGACTATTATGAAGATTTTTTGACTTTCTTGTTACCCTTCTGGGTTTCCGTGCATTTTCTATGAATTGCCGTAATATCCCAAATGTGGTTTTTATTAGCATTAAGTTGAATCATGATTGACTTCCGCCTAAATATCCTGAACCCAGACTGTGTCTTTCGTATTGTTATCTCTAATTTCTAGCACAGTACTTAGTACACAATTCAAACTCCAAATGTCTTTGTTGAATGAATGAATGGTTGAATAAAATAAATCAGATTAATTTAAAACTCATTTAATTTGTCTTGGTTTTGTTGTTAGGAGGTTTTTCTAGCAGTGCAAACACATTCATATGCAGCACAATCATATATATGCTTGCCCTGTTAAAAAAAAGAGTCCTACTTGAAGCCATTCTATATAAACAAATCCCTTCTACATTGTATTCCTTACCACTCACACTGCACCCCAAGCTTAAAACCTTTGACCCTTTTTCTATTTAATTGTTCGGACCTAATATTTAATGAGTCCTTTTGATTCTATCCCCCAAATATCTTTTGGTGGCTTATTGAATATATGGTCTACCTCTTCTCTTAATTCCATCAGCCACTGTATTCGCTCCTGCTCATCATTTCTCATGGAAACTTGTCCCCCTAAAGACTTTCCCTTTCTCAGTTCTCACCCCTGGGTAAACCAAAAAAATAGACTTGTGCTCTGTTGTCATAATTGTAAAATAGAAGTGTACTGATATCATTTCATACTTAAAATAATTCAATAGTTTCCTCATAAAATAATTCAAAAGTTTCCTCTTTCATGCAAGGTAATGTCAAAATTTTTAAAATAAGGTATGACAGAGAAAATGCCATAATCCTACCAAATCAATTTCATTTTTCTCTTGGGGCCAGGGTTAAACTCTCTCTCAGTTTCCATTACTGAGAGATGACAGTTCAACTGTTGCAGAACTTGTATCAATGTATGGGTAAACAATATGACCTCTGAGGTGAGATTCTGAAGCTGTTCTGTGAAATCATCTAGATTTACTTGCAGTGACTAATATATTTGATAACCACAACATTGTGCTTAAGAACATGAGTTCCTAAATTAGCCGTGAGAGTCACGGTTCTCACCTCACTACATATGGGAATTCAGGCAAATCATTTTCTCACTCTAAATTTAGGTTTCCTCTTCTGGAAAATGGTAACTATTTCATTGGAATATTTCAATTTGAACATATAATTAGAAGTCAGTGAAAACTGGCTATTATTAAGTATAGAACAGAGACAATGGTTCTTACTATGTACAGAGTTGAAGATTAAATAAGATGATTTGTGAAAAAGTATCAAATATAATACTTGGTACAATTTATGTGCTTAACTAAGTTAATAGATGTGACTATTACTATTATTACTATTATTATTATCAATAATATGAACTTCACTATTGAAATTCCTGACAAGGTATTGGATAATACTGACTTTAATCTTATTATAACTTCAAGCAATTCTAAGTCTTAAAGCATGGCGGTCCTTCAGCTATCTAACAAAATGCTGCCTATATGAATGTTATCTATATTTATTTTGGACGGACAGGGAATGCAGAGACAATACTGACCATTTAAATCTTCAAATATCACCCTCCCCCCCCATTTGTGAATAATTAACAAAATGCAAATTTCTTTTTGGCTGTGGACCAAGAGGTAGGAGGGGGAGTTAGTCCCAATAATGCACAAACTGACAACTGTTATTTGAATGAATGAAATTTGCTCTGTATGCCATATGTCTCCGTTACAGTTGGCAGTGACTTTAAAACCCCAGTTATATTTGGTTTATTTTGCAACTGGTGATTTTATATCATCTCAAAAAGCTATAATCTGAAATATAAATATATATGGAGAAAAAGAAAAAAAATGGATAATATGCTGTTTAAGTACATATAAGAAGATATTTTAAATCTACTTCAGACTCTGATATTTCTAATTTTATGAGTCAAGAGACTTAAACACTGTCACAAGTACATGATTTTCACTTACAGGTACATTATAGCATACTCAAAACTACAATTGAATTATGAATAATAGTTGTGATTTTAGAAGCTGAGAATGAAAATGAAATAGTATAATATTTACTTCTCCTTAGAGTATATTTAGTCTAGTTAAAACGTGCTGGTATAGATTTCAGCAGGTAATAATTGACTATATTTTAAGGCTGAAGGCAAAACCCAAGGTGCCAACTTAAGCAGGTCATTAACACACTGGAAAAAATGCTCACAGGGTATATTATGTCTTATAATTTGTGCATTTTATACATTATATTCACTGTTGAAGATGCTAAAACTACTTGGGCTAAATAATACAATTTGGCATAACTTGATAATTTATTAATATTACCTTATAAGTTGACCATTTTTCTGTCTGTAATTCTTTCATATTTAATTTTTCTCTCTCCTATCCACCTTATTTCTTTCAGTAATAATGATTACTATAGAGTTGCTTCCACATCATGATTTTTAGATGCTATAAAGTCTATTAGGCAAAAATTCAATATTGTATCTCACAAAAGTTTAGAAATTTGTGTCCACACTTGCTAAATATGTGTTGTTGATGGAATAACAACTCAAGTTTTTAGCATGTTTATCAGGAAGCCAATTTATTAAATATTTTAAGAAATTAGAGAGCCATATTTCTTAAGCATGAAAATTTTGTCTATAAAATTAAACTTATTAAATACTTATTGAAAATAAATCTTCTTCCTGCTACTCTACTTTCCTTTATATACTACTGACTGGGACCAGTTTTTCACTCTCTCTCATCTTTGCTTGAGCATCTTGGAAATTTTAAACTTCTTTCAACTCCCTCTCCTGGAACTTATGATTGTTTTATCTGTTTATGAAATCAAACCTTTCCTCATTTGAAGTCTCTGCCTTTCACTTATTCTTGCACAACTGCATTCCTTACTACATCTCAGCATCTTCAAGCTTTCCTATCTTCCTCAGGCTTTAGCACGTGGCTTAATTTTTCCCTAAGAGGTCACAAACAAATATTTTCTGGATCCAGGTATCTAACATAAATATTGTGTGTGTTAATTGTCATTAAAAGGAGTTGTAGAGGAGTGTCTCTCCTGTTTTGCTCAGTCTTTTAAGTATCTGATTCTTGGTTTTGGCTCAGGTCCTGATCTCAGGGTTGTGAGATCAAGCCCCACATCTACTCTGTGTTCAGTAGGAAATCTGCTTGAGATTATCTCTCCCTCTCCCTCTGCCCCTCCAGCTTGTGCTCTCTCTCTCTCAAATAAATAAATAAATGTTATACAAACAAACAAACAAACAACCCAACCAGGGAGTTGTAAAGCCTGTAGCAAGGACATAGGGCACATCCCCTCTAAGCACATTCAAATTTAAAACTTATACTTTTCAAACTAAACAGGGGTCCTGCTGTTGTGTACCAATTTATAAATCCTTGACAAAGCATAAAATCCCTAGCATGCCCTATACCACCCTTTAACATCTGGCCCTTGCCCTTAGACTCTGCCCATCTTCCCAACATTTTGTGATACACACAAGAATCCAGATGCACTGTAATTTTCCCATCCACCACTCTCCGTCTTTTCTCTTTTCTCTTTGACTTTTCACAAATTCATCTCTTTGCCTACTTTCTCATTCCTAGCAAACACTTCCATACCAAGATCTCTTAGAAAACTTTTCAATCTTCAAGTCATTGTTCAGATTTTACAACTTTTGAGAAACATTCACTCAAATCAAGTAAGTGACCTGTAACACAATGGCTGCACAACGATTACAGATTTTATCTAATTATTTATGTATCTCTGATACCTAAATTAGGTATCTCTGATACCTGATCCCAAAAGACTGGCCGTTCTTAAGTATGTGAATGTCTAGCTATAATCTTAGAGTATTTTGTTCTCCTTACTTTTCATCTAGATATTGATGCAAGTCTTTTTTATCAATTACTTATACCTTGTGCTGGGAGGTTTTGTTTGCTTCCTATAAGAGAAGAAGGTGAACTTTCAGAGTGCCATCAGAGTGCCATCAGTGCCATCAGAGACCATTACTACTATCTTCTCAGTTAGCTTTCATTAGCTTATATATATGACCTCAAGGTTATAAGATAGCTGCTCCACTCCCAGTATCACAACCATATTCTGGGCAGAAAGAACTAGAATGGCAGAAGGTAAAAGAGAATATGCAGACTGGGTTAGTTCTCTTTAGTTTTTTTTTTTTATTATTCTTAAATAATCAAATAGTTACTCCCAATTCCATATACTTGGACAAAATTATGTTACATGAACACTTCTAGGTACCAGGGAGAGCTAGGGAATAATAAAATTTTAGTTGGGTCCATTTGTACCCTGAATAAAATTGGGCTTTGCTAGTAAGGAAGGGAAGAATGATCTCTGGTTTTTTCACATGTTTTCTAGTTGTCACAGTTTAACACTTCTTTGTGGCCCTCACAGGGACTTTCCATATAATAAATTTGAATAAATGTCTATAGATCAATAGAGAGGAAAATCTTGGGAAAACAACAAGAAAACACCAGGTCAAATAAAAAGAAATATGCAGGACAGTTTCATTTTCAGAGTGCATTTAGAGTATGTAGAAGCACAAGCTTATTTCTGAAAAAAATGGCACACACAGTATGAACACCAAGTACCTAGTACACTTGTACATGTCATACTGAGGAAAGCCTCTTTCTGGAGTCCTACAGTTCATTATGCTTGGTAGCATTGCTGTTCAGGAGAGTCCTATCCACACTAGATTGGCCTGTTTCCCATTTTCTCATATGTGTCTTCTTTTCTTGGTGACATCTTGCTAATTTTTTACTGGCCAATAGGTGATAATGGATTAATACCATATTTTGTCTAAGCAACATATTAACACATTAGCAGAGGTATTTGAAAATTAGGCTTTAACACAAGGAAATGAGTAAATCTCAATCCCCGGACAGTTCCTTGGCAGAAATAGCTGTGGATGGGTGTGATTTTTAACAACTTCCACTCTGAGACAAGACAATATTCACACTAGGTCAGCTGGCTTTGTTCTCTGAGATATCCTGGATGGTTGACTTTATCTGGATTATCTCCGCCTTGCTGCAGTGGTATATTTAGGTATAATCTTCAGCAGTGCTAAACTTTTATCGATTGTGTGCAACCATTTATAAATCACAATTAAGTAACCTCCTTAACTTTCTTCTCTTATGCTCTTATGTACAGAGTGCCTAGAAAACATACACAATTTTATTTTTAACCTACTCTTCATTCCTTGGACCACCAACAACGTGAAATAAAAGTTTCCTGATGATTTGCCCTTTTCTGGGACCTCTTCTCCTTGCTCAGTTTGTTCCGTAGGATTCACATTACACAAAAAAGCTGCGTGCTCCGAATATGATGGACAAAGCCCTGACAAGCCCTGATCATGAGTTCTCCGCCTCTACATCTGCATTTGGACAATCATAACACATAGGTAACCAGTCACCTAATGTCCAGACTCTCATTTTTAATCTCTCATCCCCAGGGTATTTGAGAATTTCCTGAAACAAGTATCTGAAACACATTATTCTCCTCTTTTATACTATTAAATGATCTCAGTTGTTTAAAAGATTTCAGCATGGTGTTCAAGGTGTTGAAGTCTAGCCTCTAAAATCTATAGAGACAATAAATATATTAGTAGTTCTTTGGGAGGGAGAGAGGGAGGTGGGGATTTATAGTAAATGCACATGAAGGAATTTATTAGGTGATAAAATGTTCTAGAACTGACTTATGGTGATGCACAACTTGGTAAATTTGTTTAAAAAACATATTAAATTATTTTTTCACTTGAAATGGGGGAGTTTTGTGATATGTAAAATATGCAATATAATTATCTCTTTTTATATGTGCATTGCATCTTTCTTAATAAGGGGATTCCTCAGCAACTGCCATTTTCTGCTACTTTTAATTTGGATATGTTCTTGAAAAACCACATGGAAATGGATTTCAGTGAATTTGATCAGGGTTTCTTTCAAATCTGTGAGTTAGATCAGGGGGATTTATGGATAAACATAAAGGCAGTATTAGTCGAAGACCATTTGAAATGAGGGCATAGATACCTCCCTTCAAATTTCCTTTCATCTATTCATGCACAACTCCAGATTGTTAAAGACTTCTTTGCCAGGGAAATTTTCTGAAGCCAAAAATGAGTTAAAAAATATTTAAGGCAAATATAAAAATAATGGCAAAGAAACTTATGGGACATAGTGACTGCCTCCACCTCTCTTAGCTTTAGGGTTAGAGTCTGAAAAAGACAGTAGCCCTGAGACAAAAATGTGGATTATGACCAACAGGAGAGTGTTTTTCTCATATTCCCTTGACCTCAATGTCCACAGTAAGTTCTCATCAAGAATCTAGGGCCCAGACTAATTATCACTAAACCAACTTCCTCTTTTTAGGAGAGGAACTTGTCATTGAGATCACAATATTACATAAGCAGTGAGTCCTAGACTTAATATGTAAACACAGGTATTTGGATACCAAACAGTGTGTTCTTTGTAGAAAAAAAAATAGATGCTAACAGTATCAGTACACATTGAGCTGTTGAGTTTGAATTCCTCCAATCTGCAGTCCATTCTTGCTGAACAAAAGAGGTAATCCTGGAAGGGACATTGTCTTCCTGATGGATGTGGTACATGGTTCCAATTTAGAACTTGCCCTTGAATTTCTCAGCCTTCAGAGCTTGCAGGTCATGAAATGTCAGAGATTTGCAGTATTATTGCAGGAGAAAGCACCCTGTTTCTCAACGGTAATTCCTTGGTTCCCAGTAATGATGAGCAATAGGGACCACAGGGTTCCTTCCATTCCAGTGATGAGACACAGAAAGAGTTAGGCATTTTTTGGGTAGAGTGAGCCAACTGAGAGAGCTTTCTAGATAGAAGTTTCATAACCTTATAATCATCTATCTCCAGCTAGAGATTAGACGGAAAGGATTGGTACAGTGACCTGCTAGAAGCCCATAACTATTTTTCTCTATTCCTTTAACTCATATAGAACTCTCCAAAATCAGTCTTACATAACTACATGGTCCAAAATTATTTTTGTTTTGGATGTTTGTGTCAGATTATCCATTATCTTTTTTATTAAGAAAAATAAAACATTTTGCTAAGTAATATCTACAATAGCCATGTGCAATGCTTTTACACTTGCTTTCCTTTCTCATTCTACCTGTTTTTTTTTTTTTTTTTCTTTCTGGCATTTCAGAGTGTAAAAGCAGGCTCCACAGCACTATACAAATGATAAATATCATCCCCCATTCCTCTCACTCCATATTTCTTTGCTAAACCTCTAAAAGCACAAGGTACCATTTTACAGTGGCACTCTGTGTATTGCTGGCTCTGACACATCTTCCCTGTTTCAAGAAAAACACAGGAAGATAACAGGGCATCTTCTGGGACCATTACGCGTCTGGGGGGAGAATATCCAGAGATCCTCTGTAACCCCTAATAGTGCATTGTCCACAAGCGTAGAAAAGGTATCTTTCTTGATTAGGAGGTACTTTCATTTGAATGGTCTCACGTGTCCTCTTATACACACAGGCGGCGCTTATATTCCTTTATGACTGTGACCACTGGGCTGTAACAATAAACAGGATTTTATTTTGTTGGACAATTCTCATCATTGCCAGTATTGATTCCCTTTTATAGTATAAAATGGCACAGCATGAGGTGTTTGGAAGAGGGTGATTAAATGTATACACAACCTTTTGATTCTATTATAGCCACTTCTAAGCGAAGTGGAGAAAGTGAAAAAAGAAAAAAAAAGACAAAGAATAAATGTGAAAAGATACAGAAAAATGCAGGTAAAAACATGCGGATAAACACAGTTTGAGACATTTTCAATGTTGAAAAGTTTGAAAGAATGGTTTAAATAATAGCTCTTATTTTATGATTTACACAGACAGACATTTACTGTTTTCTTCTTAGAGATGCGATATTATGTTCTGTTAAATGAGTTAAGTAGTATGATAATATAATATTGTCATCATATGAAATGTTTTCACCATTCTGGGTACCTCTAAGTTCACTTTTCTTTTATGAATTGGTATTTTCATTCTCAAAGAAAGATAAATAAATAAATAAAAACAACAAAAAAAATTAAACTATCTGGAATGTCTAGCAGTTATTTTTCAACCTCAAAAAAAGAAACACTGATCTATAAACTTAATAATTTAAATTCTTATAATTATAAATTTATAAATTTTCCATAATTTTGGTCACCTAATCTAATATCAAGAAACAATAGCCAATTTTATTTTTATAACTGCAAAAATACTGTTCAAAAAGAGACAACATAATTTTGTGAGAATGTGTTTTTCGCCACACAGAGGAAACAAATATCATAGTGGGTAAAAGCCATTCCATTTTAGAGAGGCATGGTTTTGCTTATGAAAGCATGAAACTTCTCAATCTTATTTTTCATAAGTATGATTCCATTGCAAAGTTGACTAGAAGATATGCTGTGAATAATTTTGAAAACCTGTCTTATTTCTTTAGTCCTAGAGAACATTTGTCACAGGTGCATTTGCTGTGCATTTTCTATTCTGTTTTATTTTTATTTATCATATTTATACATCCTTTTTGGATGTGCCATTGAGTTTCATGGTTAAATTACTTAGTAGAAGTTCACTGGATACATTCCAGAATCTAATTATCTGGCTTAATTGAAACACATTTAGATTTTTACTGGGTGGCATTTTCTTATACCACAGATAATAGTTAAGTTTTTCTCTTCCAAGTAATCCTCTTCCCCAATCCAAGCACACATATCTACAAGAAGTTGAGCTGTGACTACCTCCTGTTTATAATTATCAGCAAAACAGAGAAAAATCACAGATTCTTTCTTTCCTGCAGTGTTGCTAAAGGAACACCTCAACCTTGGGAAAAAAAATTTCTTTGGTGGAATTTGGAAATAATGAATTGTCAAGATGCCATAAATAAAATGAAAGCAAGTTTCTATTTTACTTCAAAATATGTAAGCACTTTTTGTGAAGTTTGCTCGGAGTGATAGTTTAAAAATATTTCTTATAAACAAATATGGAACATTGTCTTTTGACATTTAATACAGCATATGGAATTATATATATTCCCTAAAAGAGAAGGAAGGAAAACATGTACAGTATTCCATTATGGTTTAAAATTTTATCTTTTGCATTAAAAAAGAAACATGTAAATTATTACTTAAGGAGGTGAGAATGGAGAAAACTATAAAAATCATAATTAAATAACTGCAAGAACTAAATACACAAGTCAATTTGGATAAAACAAACTTTGCTAAAGACCAATTCTTATATGGCTACAGTGATAGTCAATTTCGAAACTCTCTCTTTTAAGTTTCATGGTAACATTTTAAGATTGTTGCAACCAACATCTTATAACTGAAAAAAACAAAACAAAACAAAAAACCATGAAGCTCAGGAAGTTCAGAATTATGTCTACTTCAAAACTTTCAGAGTCAGAGTTAGGTCTACTATTTCAAAGCCCAAGTTCTTTTCACTACATTATGTCAGAACTGATCCAGCTATTATCTATCCAAAACATAAGACCTCCCAGCCTCAGTTGAAGGACATATTGATCCATGTTACTGCATAGATATTTGTTGTATATTTGAAAAGGTTGATTGCATGGGAACTTATAAAATATAAGATATGCATAAATTACATGTTTCACTTTAAATAAAACCATATAAATGACTATTAATTTTTCTAAGTCCAAGGCCCTTTCTTTGAGTTCAGGTCAAAAAAAAAAAAAAAAGCTTTATGTTTTCTGTTTTGCCTAACCCATATGGATAATACATTGTGTAAAATTTCAAATATTTGGTTTATCTAAATGAAATGAGAATTAAGAATACTTGAGAAAAAATTTTAAATATTTTCCTTTAAATTTTGTGAATTTTCCCCCAATTCATATTGGCTGTTTTACCACATCAAATTTGGCAGCCTAATTTTTTAACAACTACCTTCATTTGAAGTTTTCAAAACCATCAATTTAAATTTAACTGGACCATTAAAAGTAATTGTAGTTATATATCAATGCTTCAATTTCACTGGTGTATTTAATATTTAACTTATGTGATGTAATAATAGGGTAATTTTCATAAATAGATGTAGATAAAAAAACTAATGACTCTTGCTAGGTATGCAAATTCAGTTACTAGAAGAGAAAAACGCAAAGGTATATTAAAGTGTTAACCATGAGCATTAGTTTACTATGGTTATCAACTGATGTACTTTACCAGGGGAATGATGTCAGTTTATCTAATGAGTCAGTTAAGTAGAGGTCAATTAATTGAAATATATAGAATATAATAACACAAAAAATGAGTTTATTAGCCTAATGCATTTTTAGGTATTTATTTTATTCTCCATATTTATTATTAATGCTAACAGGAATATAACTAATATCATGAAGTTAATGTAGATAATAGTTTAAAGAAAGAAGATATTTAGTATATGTTGGATACCTTCTATATGTCTGTCTTTTTTTTAGGCATTACCTTATTTTATACTTGTGACATGCTGAAAAGAAATATCATTATCAGGGTGCCTGGATGACTCAGTGGGTTAAGCCTGTGCCTTCGGCTCAGGTCCTGATCTCAGGGTCCTGGGATTGAGCCCCACGATGGGCTCTCTTCTCAGCAGGGAGCCTGCTTCCCTCTCTCTCTCTCTCTCTGCCTGCCTCTCTGCCTACTTGTGATCTCTGTCTGTCAAATAAATAAATGAAATCTTTAAAAAAATCATTATCTTTAGTTTGAGCAAATGGAGACTCACCAAGGAAAGTCATAGAGCTAGAAAATTCAGAACTGGAGTCTATGTTTCTTTTGGACCAAAAGCACTAAAAATTCAGTAGGAGTTCATCTAATATTTACTTTGTTCTAAGTATTTCTCTAGGTGGGTTGATAATAATAAGAATGACTCCAAAGATTTTTGCTCAATGGAGGTTTCTTGTTAGGCTAAAATCAGAAATTAAACAAGTTAAAGAAATATAATTTTAGATAGTAATGATACAAAAGAAAAAAATACAGTATGATGTAATGAGTTTTGAGTAGAATAGGCAATATTACATAAGGTACATTCTTAGATTTTTTTTTAAAGATTTCATTTATTTATTTGTCATAGAGCACAAGCAGGCAGAAGCTGGCAGAGGCAGAGAGAGAAGCAGGCTCCCTGCTGGACAAGGAGCCTGATGCGGGACTCAATCCCAGGACCCTGGGATCATGACCAGAGCCGAAGGCAGAGGCTTAACCCACTGAGCCACCCAGGTGCCCTCAATTTAAAAAAAAAAAAAAAGGAGGGTTAATATTTGAAAATATTCTTAGGGTTATTAATAACATTAAAAAATTTCACTACTTAAGTGCATTTTAATATATTACCCTCAGTTAATAGTATAAAACAAGTGACATCAAATTTCTTAATGTAGTGTAGTCAGATAAACACTATTCTAATTTGTGCCGAAGGTGGAAGCTTTATTTTCTGTGATATTGTGATTTATAATAAGAAATATATGTTTGGTCTTTGTTCCCATTTCTGGCTGAGGTCCCAAAACCCTTAGTTAGCTTAGACTGTCCTAAATAGTGAGAGATACAAAGGTATCTTTTGTTATATTAATGAGGTGAATTTTGGACCCCACGTAAGAGTGGAGTTTCCAGGAGAACCAGCCATGTGATTGGGGTTATGATATGAACTTTCTGTTCCACTCTTTGACCTCCCAGGAGGCAAGAGGGGAATGAGGCTAGAAGTTGAGTGAATTACCAGTGGCCAAAGATTTGACCAGTTGCGGCTATGCAGGAAGGGCTCCATTAAAAAAAAAGAGAGAGAGAGAGAGAGAGAGAGAGAGAGTTTGAAAACCTTCTGGGTGGTGAACACTTGGAGATATAGGGAGAATGGTGCACTTGGGGAGGTCATGAAAGCTCTGAATTTTTCCCTATACCTCATCCTTTTGCCATACTTTGCCTTATGCATCTCTTCCATCTGGCTGTTTCTGAATTATATATTTTCATAGTAAAATGGTAATTTAGTGAGCAAATGGGTTTGCTGTGAGCCACAAAACTCAGCATAATTAATTGAAACCAAGGAGGGGACTGTGGGAACCTCTATTTTATAACCAGTTGGTCAGAAGTGCACACACATACACACACACACACACACACAAACAATGGAATCAAAATCAGAACACCAAAAGATTTTTATATTAAAATTTGTGGTAATTTCAGATTGAAATTATGATTCTGGTAATTGATATTTGCAGAATGTTTTAATGGATAAGTAGGAAATTGAGGACTGAACAAATTACTAACCACATTTTTTAGGGTACCGTATGGAACTTAAAGTATTTTGTCTAGTGTTAAGCAGGGTCTCCTGTTTGTATTATAGGCCCCTGATGCTGAAAAACTTTCACTATTACTATTAAAAATTAAAATCAATCAAAAAGAAGGAACTCCTGTCACATGATGTAATGTGGGTGAACTTTGAGAACATTATATTAAGTAAAGTGAGACAGTCATAAAAAGACAAACACTGTATAACTCTTCTTATATGAGATGTCTGAAGCAGTCAATTCTTAGAAACAGAAAGTAGAATGGAAATTACCAAGACCTGGGAACATGGAGAATGGACAGTTTTGTCTAATGAGTATAGAGTTTCAGGTTTGCAAGATAAAATGTTCTGGATCTCTGTCACAACAATGTGAATATACTTAATACTACTAATAAACTGTACACTTAAAATGATTAAGATAGTAAATTTTATGTTATATTAAAAAAATTTGTTATAGGGGCACCTGGGTGGCTCAGTGGGTTAAAGCCTCTGCCTTCGGCTTGGGTCATGATCTCGGGGTCCTGGGATCGAGCCCCGCATCGGGCTCTCTGCTCAGCAGGGAGCCTGCTTCTTCCTCTCTCTCTCTGCCTGCCTCTCTGCCTACTTGTGATCTCTGTCAAATTAATGAATAAAATCTTAAAAAAAATTGTTATATGTAAAAGTTGTTTATCATAATAATGAAATGAAAGCAAAAAAAATTAAAATTACAATCAAAATTATAACTGTGCAAATAAATCCTGGATTTAATTCCATAATAACTAAAGAGAGGTGAGAGATTAACACCTGTAACAGAATATTTTTTCTTGGCTAAATATTTAGGTAAGACCTATAGTATAATCTATTGGAGTTCAACGACATACCAACAAACTGAAATGGATCTTGATTGCCATATTAGAAATTTTAATCATTTTATTTATGTGATACTATTCGAAGAATTAATAACAGAGCTTAAAATTACTGATATTTACTATACTAGTCTGGTATATACCTTTGTTAACTTAAGCCAAAAGAAACATATGAGAAGTCTACTGTTTAGGTCGCAGAATCAGTGGGAAGGCTGGTGACTAGGTTCAGGAAGGAGCCTGAAGAACAAGGCAAGAGGAGAGAACACTATAGGAGCATGCAGTTTCGCACAACAATACTTCTTGTTGCTGCTGGTGCTGATGTTGCTTCCATGGCCCTGATAAATCTGGCCTTTTATTACCATACCACCAGAATTTTAGTTTTATTCCAGGAAAAAAATTGATGAATTTGTCTCTGAGATTATTTTCTAACAGTTTTACATTGATCCTGAACCCTCAGAATCCATCTTGAATTATATTCCATGGAATGTTGACAAGTTGCTAAAATATAATTATTTTAAAGATATAAGACTTTACCTTCTAAGTTATTATTATTAGTTAACATTATTGAAGTATAGTTGATATACAATATTATATTGGTTTACAAACAGTGATTTGACTTTGATACACATTATGAAATGATTACCACAATAAGTCTAGTTACCATCTGTTACTACACAAAGTTATTACAATTTTCTTAACTATATTCCTTATGCTGTAATTTACTTCTCCCTGACTTATTTACTTTAGAGCATGACGTTTGTATCTCCTAATCCCCTTTATTTATTTTGCTTAATCTCTACCCCCTTCAATTTTGTATTATTATTTTTTAAAAGTGTTCCTCTGGATGAGTGCTGAAATCTGGAGTTACAAGCTAGAGACAAAGAATTGTGGAGAATGGGAGGTATTTGGAGAAATGGCTTCTCTTTTCAAGGAAATGCCACTAGCCAAGGTTGTCACAGAATCTTCAAACCAGCAAAATAATCTTTCAGAGAGGAAGGATAAACTAATTTGAGTTTCAAAATACTTCAGGTCTCTTTAATAAAAATTAAAAAAATTCAAGTCTCTTTAATCTTCTATATATCACATTTTTAATAATCAGTATTTAATTCCCTCTCTACAAATGTCTTACATTTAATATAAGAGATACAATGAGGTTGGGGAATAATTTTATTTTTTAACTTTTTTTTTTCAAGATTTACTTATTTATTTGAGAGAGGATATGTGTGCACACACACAAGAGAGGGAGAGGGCAGAGGGAGAGGCAGAGTGAATCTCAAGCAGACTCCACACTGAGCAAGGAGAGCTCAGTGTGGGGCTTGATCTCACAGCCCTGAGTTCATGACCTGAGCTAAATCAAGGGTTAGGTGCTTAACCACTGAGTCACCCACTCACCACAGCCCCCCAATGTTAGTCTCTTTTAGTGAGACTCTTTGAGTCATTTTAAAAGGAACCCAGAAAAAAAAGGAACCCAGGATGGTCTTGTTTCAATCTTTACCTTCAACTGAGAATTTAGGTTTCTGATCCTATTGTTCTTAAAATGTGTGATGGAAAAGATGGAAAATGATCATTTTCATTTCCTCCTACCGTTCATACTGATTAATTGCCATACTGATTAATTACCAAAGACTTTTTTTTCTGTGGGCAGTTTATGTCAGATAGTTCATCCCCTTATGTATGGTGCGGAATCAAACATTTCTATCTTTAATGCTGATTTGGTTGTTCATTGCCTTCAGTCCCAATGTATCAGAGACAAAGCCCAGTTTTCTCTATGTCCTTAGATGTCTGTTCTTAGGAACCACTTCAAATTCTATACTAGTCACTCAGTTACAAATAACAGAAACAAATTAAACAGAAAAAGACTGTTTTTTTGTTGTTGTTGTTGTTTTTTTGAAGGGTTTCATGTCAACCATAGATAGAGCTAGGGAACCAAGCTTGAGCAACAGCCAATGCAGGTGAGGCACAGCCAGTATGGTACCATGGGGATGATGTGGATCCCATGGAGCTGTGAGCCAGCTGGATGTTGGCCATTGTCCCTGGAACTGCTGTCAGGGCAGCCTCAGCTTCTGTTGTATTCATTGTAATGGTCTCACAATTCCATTTCATTGTGTATGCCTTGCAGATCTACTACAAGTGTGCACACTTGTTAATTACAAAAGAGACCACTTAATCATGACTTACTACGTACTATTTGCTTGATATTTGATAACATTTTTATATTCATGTCTCATCTAAATACTATTATCAAGGTTGAATTGTCTTCCATTTGGACAAGAAGTTTGATTCAGAATTTAAGTAATTTTCAGGAAAAAAAAATAAACCACATAATTGATACTGGCATAGCTGTGTCTGAACTTCAGTTCTGTCAGCCTCCTAAATTGATGGTCTCTCATTTTACCTCTTCCGCCACTGGCTATCTTCTCTGGCTTATTTTTACTTTTGTTTTTGGAAGTAAACTGGCTTTCCTGGTGTTTTTGTACTACAACATAAGATAAATCTTTGTGTTTTCTTTGGCTTTAAACTAGTCTTGCTTGGGTCTATTGTTCTATTATGGATGCTACTATATTTTTCCTAGGTGCAAATTTTCAGGAACAAAGTGGTTTAAAAAGTAAGCAACAGGCATCATAAAGAACATTATTAGGGAAATTATACAAAGCCCAACTAATTTCTTACACTTGCCTGCTAGGGTGCTGGGAGATACCACCTGATACCAGTTAGAATGGCCAAAATTAACAGGACAGGAAACAACAAGTGTTGGAGAGGAAGTGGAGAAAGGGGAGCCCTCTTACACTGTTGGTAGGAATGCAAGTTGGTACAGTCACTTTGGAAAATAGTGTGGAGATTCCTCAAAAAATTAAAAATAGAGCTACCCTATGACCCTGCAATAATAGCACTACTGGGTATTTACCCCAAAGATACAAATGTGGTGAAAAGAGGGGCCATATATACCTCAATGGTCATAGCAGCAATGACCACAATCACCAAACTGTGGAAAGAGCCAAGACGTCCTTCAACAGACAAATGGATAAAGAAGATATGGTCCATATATACAATGCAGTATTATGCCTCCATCAGAAAGGATGAATACCCAACTTTTATATCAACATGGGCAGGACTGGAGGAGATTATGCAAAATAAGTCAAGCACAGAAAATCAATTATCATATGGTTTCACTTTGTTGTGGAGGATAAGAAATAACATGAAGGACATTAGGAGAAGGAAAGGAAAAGTGAATTGGGAGAAATTGGAGGGGGAGATGAAGAATGAGAGACTGTGGACTCTGAGAAACAAATCGAGGTTTTGGAGGAGAGGGGTTGGGGAGATTAGTGAGCCTGGTGGCGGGTCTTAAGGAGGGAACATATTGTGTGGAGCACTGGGCGTGGTGCATAAATAATGAATCTTGGAACACTGAAAAAATAAAAAAAAAATAAAAAAGACTGAAAGGCCTTAAAGGCATGCTTACATATTTTTGGCTAAATTATAAAATTTCCTTTCTAAACACATTGCCCTAAATTTGTCTTCAAAAACAAGGAAACTGGATTAAAACTTACTATAAAAATGATTAATGAATTATTTAAAAAGTAAGCAATGGGCATCATAAAGAACATTATTAGGGAAATTATACAAAACCCAACTAATTTATTCCAATTGCCTGCTAGGGTACTGGGAAAGGTAGTTGGGTTTTATCCACTCTGCCTTGCTTCCAACCAGGAAATGGTGTGGGATATAAATAAATACAATTTTGGTTCCATGAGAAAAAGTATTAAATTAGTAGGATGAAGGAGAAGATTAAAGCTTGAATATTTGCGAGAGAAGAAATCTAGTACAACTTTCACACAAAAATAAAACAAGCCTAGAGCTTTAAGTGACCATGTAGTGTAATCAAAATACAGGTGATGGTCAAACGCACAATGGCTTCCGGGCAAGGCAATGAACCCAGCTCAAAGGTTACAGACTTCATCTGTCCCAAAGGTTTACAACTCCATTTTGTGAAAGTGTAATTTAAGTGAGACAGATGAAACAGAAAGAGAAAAAAGAAGAAAAGAAATGGCAAAGAAGGAAAGTGCAACTAATCTTGCTCTTATTTTAAAAAATAATCTATACACCTTTTATTCCATGACATTTGAAGCATCGCCATCTCAGTGTGCCTAAAATGTACTTGTTTTGGAAATTTATTCTCTACTCTAATAAGTTCTGGATCTTTAAAAAAATAATATGAGATAAATACCATAGTTACTAAGTAATATCAGGAGCTGTTTGTATTCATACAGACTGAATTATCACCTCTACCACTGACAAGCAGAGTGATCCTGATTGGGCCTCAAATTTAGTTTCTGCATTAAGCCATTGTGTTTGTTAAAAAGATGAAGTGAGATAAGGCATGTAAAATGCTTATATTGATGTACAACATATGGTTGAGATTTCTCAATAAATGTTAGCTGTCATCAACATCATCATCATCACTATAACAATGACCAAATTAATAATTTAAGCCAATTGCCAATATCATTATTTAATGACTAATGACTAAAATAGTAGATAGAACAAAGATAGGTTCTATCTGCATTCTTGTTACCAAAGAATTGAAGCATGAAACAAAAATCAAAGTGTTAATCAATACAATGAGAGAAATAAAGTTTCATTATTAACAGAGAATAAAATTACATACCTTAAAATAGAAAGAGAAACAAAAAGAGTAAGATTTTTTCATGAAGTAGCCATAAATAAGCCAGTTTATACATTAGTTTTGGGAATTCAGTCATCAATTTTGAAAAATAATTTCTTGTGTAATTTGATTAGATCTACAATATACTAAGATTAATTTTGAAAGAATATATTAATAGCCCCTCAACAAGGGGACAACTATTGGAGAATATTTTGCTTTATGTGTATTATTTTCTTTTTTAAAATAAGAGTTTCATTGTGAATTTACAATTATTTGGGGGACTCTGAGAGAAGAATAAGAGGGAATTCTAACCCATGAGTAACAAAAAGACATAATAGAAATTCTTTAACAATAATTTAGTATGACTCTGGACCAGACTAAGGAAAGGCAGTAACAACATTCCAGGATAAATAAAGATAGTAACAATAGTAATGAATCAACATAAAACATGGAATATCAAAAATAATCTGCAAAGTAAGGGGATAAACTTAGTATACAAAGAAGTCTGGGGAGAGTATTTATAGGTTTAAAAATTACTTTGGAAAAACTGAAGCTATCTTAGATACACCTACTTTATGTTTTCAAAGAAATTAGAGATGCAGTAATAAAGTAAGAAAAAGAAAACTGTGAGATAACTGAGTAAAGGGAAAGAGAACTTTCTGAGTTAAAGGAGGAAACAACTAGGACCAGCTTGTCAGATGTCACAATATATCAAATGACATATCTCAAGAGAGTCTTGATATAAAAGAAAAAATGATCTTAATGTATCAGCAACACATTAGTATTAGTAGTATATAAAAAATTTAAGAAAATAGAGAATATTATACAAGTGGCATATAAGCCTAATTTGAAGAAGAAGAATAAAATGGACACTTATATGTTTGTACCATGGTAAATAAATATTGGTGTGCCTAGGTGGTTCAGTGGGTTAAGACTCTTCCTTTGGCTCAGGTCATGATCTCAGGGTCCTGGGATCGAGCCCTGCATCAGGCTCTCTGCTCAGCAGGGAGCCTGCCTCCCCATCTATGTCTTTCTGCCTGCCTCTCTGCCTACTTGTGATCTCTGCCTGTCAAATAAATTTAAAAAAAATCTTTTTTAAAAAAATAAATAAATATGAAATAATCAGAGACTCCAACTGTTCATGGACCTTGTTCATGGTTGTTACTGCCTCTCTGTCAGAAGTTGTTATTATTCTGAATTTTATGAAACTTATTTCCCCCTCTCTTTTTTTTTTTACTGTGTTAGCACTATTGTATGTATCTGTAAGACATCTATGATTTAGTTTTGCTTGTTTTTTACATTACTATAAGTGAAATTGCATTCTGTGTGTATTTCAACAACTTACAGTTTTACTCAAACCTGTGATTTTGAAATTCATCCATGATGATGCATGGGGCACCAATTTGCCCATTTCTCATTTCTTTATGTATTCCACTCCATGAATACACCACAATTTTTTCATCCCTTCTTCTGTTGAATGAAAATTCAGATTGTTTCTAGCTTTCCTTTTGTTGTTGTTTCTCTCTTTCTCTCTCACGTGTGCGAGCATGCACACACACCCTTGAAATTACTGGGCGAAAGAAAGAATATATACCTCCTAGATAATGCCATTTATCACCTCTTTCTTGTTCAATGGTCCTAATTCCCCACCCTACCTCTTATATCATAAATCCCCCCACACCAACTGATTATGCCCATCACAAATATACTGTAATCTTTCCCATCTTGAAAGTAGTTTCTTAAAATCTCACATCCTTACTCCTGAAACCAATATTGCATTTTATGTTAAGTAACTAGAATTTAAATACAAATTAAAACAATATAAAATCTCAATCCTTTGGTCCAGATACCGCTCCATTATTCTTGTTTCTTCTATATAGAATCTTCTGGAAAGAATTATCTTTACTTACTATTCACTTATATTTTATTTTTAAAGATTTTTACTTATTTATTTTAGAGAGACAGAGATAGCAAGAGAAAGCACAAGCAGGGAGGAGAGGGAGAAGGGGGGAGGAGAGGGAGAAGTGGGTAAGAGAGGGAGAAGTGGGCTCCTGCTGAGGAGGGAGCCTGATGTGGGGCTCAAGCCCAGAACCCTGGGACCATGACCTGAGCTGAAAGCAGATGCTTAACCAACTGAGTCACCCAGGCACCCTTATACTTACTATTCTCTAGTTCCTCTCTGACCTTATCACTTTGACATATTCTAGTCAGGCTTTTTCTCTCATTTCTTCAATGAACCTGCTTATGAATGTCACCATGACATTAAGTCTAGTGGCCAGTTCTCACTAACAGCATTTGATACAGTTGATCATTCCCTCATTCATAAAGCATTATCTTTATTATTCTTCCACATCACACTTTCTTGGCTGCCTATTTTACTTTGCTATTTCTCCATAATCTTCAAAATTTGTCCAACTTCTTAAAGTTGTAGCATCCTAGTGTGCTACAGTCCTTGCCCCTTTTCTCTCCTTTATGTTTGGTCCCTTTTTGTCTTTATATAGGCACATAGTTCTAATTGTTGTTCGTATGCTAACAATGTCCAACTGTATATCTTCAGTCTAGACTACCTCTCACTGACTTGAAGACCTGTATACTGAAATGACTTGATAACATTTCTAGTCAATGTCTAATAGGTATTAGAATGTAGTATGTATAAATTCACTTTTTTTACATACCTTTCTCACCAACTCCTTCCTCATTAAATATATGGTCACTTTACCCTTCAGTGCTTGACCTTTATGTTACCCTTGATTTCTCTTTCTTTCAAGCTTCATGTCCTTATTCACTTGTCAACAAATCTCAGTGGTCTACCTTTAAACAGAATATAAATACTTCTTACCACTTCTGTCATTATTGTCCTGGATCAGGCCACCAAACCCCTTAAATCTCTATTTGAATGTCTTATTCTCTGTGAGTTTTCTCTAAACATCTTGTGTAAAATTTCAACAACCATGTAAATATCTGAGTATTCCCTTGCATACTACATTTTTCTCTTGCATTTATCAACAACTACCATGCTATATATTTTGCTTAATCATTTTGTAAATTGTTTCTCCCTTTTTATAATATAAGTTCTGGAGTGCCTGGATGGCTCAGTTGGTTAAGCATCTGACTCTTGGATTTAGCTCAGGTCGTGATCTCATCGGTTGTGAGATGAAGCCCTGTATGGAGCCTGCCTTAGGGTTCCATGCTCAGTGGGGAGTCTACTTCAAGATTCTATCCCTCTGCTCCTCCCCCCACTCACTCTCTCTCTCATTCTCTCTAACTAAACAAGTCTTTAAAAAATATAGAAGTTTCATGGGTAGGGGTTTATGTTGTTTTTCTTTTGGCTGAATATACAGGGTCTAGTATATTGCCAGTTGTATATTAGTGCTAGAAATTTTAGTTGAAAGAATGAATAATTGAATGAATGAAATTTATAAAAATGTGGTCAATCTCATAAATAACCATAACAATACAAATTAAAATAACCATAAAATCTCATAAGTTTTACATTAAGACAAAAATGAACTGAGACTAAGCATTATAGAAGAAATGAAATAATATGAATAAAAACATTTCAAATATGTTGTTCTCTGACTCAGCAGCTCTGTCTGGGAATTTATCTTGAATATAAGTATGTTCACTGCCACAAGGCATATATATACACAAATATATATTTAAATAAACTAAACAGTTGCTAACTATTACAATTATGTAACATATATTTATTAGACACAGGATGATCTCTTTCTCCTTCAATAGATTTTATTTCTTGAGAGCAATTTTTAGGTTCACAGAAAAATTGAGTGGAAAGTGCGGAGAGTTTTTATATGCTATCCCTGTCCCATCATGCACTCCCCACTATCAACATCCTAAGTAGTGCATTTACTACAATAGATGAACAGAAACTAATGTACCATTATCATTATCACCCCAGGTCCACAGTTTACATTAGGGATCACACTTGGTATTTCATATTCTATCTTAATTTTTATGGGAAAAGCATTTTTCAAAACAGTATAAAGCATACTATCCCTGTTCATTAAAAACGTGATTTCTTAGAAAAGTTCTCAATCTATGAGACAAAATATTAACTTTGGTTATTTCAAGGCATCAATAATGAAGATGATACTTTTAGCTATTTGTATTTTATACATTGTATGTATAAGGGCATTTCATAGTCTTCTAAAGATGTCCTAACATTTGCTCCTAGATTTCTACTATCATGATTAACCCAACTAAACAAGTGTCATTTTTTAAAGAATGACAAATTCAGAAAAATTACTAAATTATTAAAATGGACTCTAGAACTGTCTCTAAATTAAAACTGTCTCTAAATGTAACAGAATGAGTTAATAATTATTAATTATTCCACTTTGCCAACATTGTATTGTGAATGTAACTTAAATCAGATATTTAGAATGAATTAAGATAAATTTTCAAACTATTATTCATCAAGTGAAAATCTAAAGTCACCAATAACCTTAAATTGATTCAATGTCTAGGAAATAAGACTTAAACTGCACTCCAAATATATATATATATATATATATATATATATATTCACTCTCTCTTTTGAATTCAGTGCTGTCTGTAAACAGATTTCTCAAGTCAGTGGAGAGGATAACGGGTTTTTGAAAGATCACCTCTCAAAGGAGAAATGTTTAAGACACTATGCTACCTGGTTTGCCTCAAGGTATCAATCCCCATAAGTTCTAAGAAACTAATTAAAGAAGTCTAAAAGCATTAGTTCCAAACAACTGAACTAATTTTTAAAATCTAAAAGACTCTAAAGCCTCTAATATTTCTTGTTAATTTAGGCATTAATGAGACAATGGAGAATATGTGTTTGAATATAAAGAAAAAATAAATTAATATAGATATGGTTTTATTTTGTGATTTTAGCATTTCTACATGAAACTTCCTTGAAAATTATGAATCGTCCTGCTGCCTGACTGAAAAAAAAAAGAAATAGATTTTCATGTAATTTTATAAATTTTTTTTTAGAGGATGAAGTGATGGTCTCATATAAATTCTCAATGTGCTTCTGGCTAGCTTAGAGAAGATGGAACAGAAGGTAAACTGCCCTTAATAAAAGAAGTTCAGGGGCACCTGGGTGGCACAGTCAGTTAAGCATCCGTCTTTTGGTTTCTGCTCAGGTTGTAATCGCATGGGTACTGAGATGAAGCCCCACTTTGGGCTCCACACTCAGAGTCTGATTCTGTTTCACTCTCCCTCTCTTGAGCACCTCCCCAATATGTGCTCGCTCTCTTTCTCTAAAATAAATAAATAATCTTAAAAAGAAAGTTCAATGCAGTATTTTTTACTCCTTCTGAGGAACTGTTAATCTACCTCAAAATTACTCATTTGACTTTATATTAAGTGTAGAAAATAAACATTTCCAGAATATCTCAGGGTTTTTGGTCAGAAGAATGAAATAAATAGTTGTAGAAGTGCTATCATGTTAACAAAATTGCTGAGAGCTAAAAATGGAAAGACATGAGTTTTAGGAATATTTCTGGTCCACTTGGTTAAGTGGACCATTTTCACCAGATTTCTCTGAAGGAAAATTATTGCTTTAGTATCATAATTCTATGAGATATTTTACTTATCAGAGTTTCATTTAAAAAAAACCATAGGAATATACATAAGCTTTCTAGATTAGTTTTATGCCCACAGCCAGTAAATTATGCCTTTTGCAAGCTTCCTTGAATTTTTTGGTTGGACACTTGTAGAAAGATAATTTACTGTCATAATGATTTGGAGATAAATTGTGATGGCTGCATTTAAAAATGAAAATCCTGAGAGATGAGTATTTGTTTCATGCTATGTGTGTGTGTTTATAGCAAAGAATGAGTTAAATTTTGATATTAGCTAGCAAAGCAGCATCTAGAATATCTTAAAATATATCACCCCCAAGATAGATCTAGTTGCTACACAATGAAAAGAAGCTGGGTAGACAGCAATAGGATTGATTTGTTATGTCTGTATTTGGTAGCGTCTGTATTTTACGTTTCCTGCAAATATGCATAAAACCAATAATTTCAGAACTTTACTTCTATTTTTTTTTGTTTTACAGACAGAAGACATGGTATTTTTTCATGTCCCCTTGAAGAAAAAGAGGAATAACTTATTTGTGTTATCTGTCATTAAGAACAACATTTAAAATTTTAAGAGCAAAAGTTTTATGTCTCTAATTGTCTGAATCTCTGCTCCTTCCCCAATGGGATAAATAACTAATGAGCCAAGTAGAAGAGAAGCATAAACTTTACAGTATAATTGTATTATTTGAAAGGTTTCATAGTCATATAAATAATTTAAAAATTAATGGTTGAGGGGCACCTGGGTGGCTCAGTTGGTTCACCAACTGCCTTTGGCTCCAGTCATGATCCCAGGGTCCTGGGATTGAGCCTCACATGATCTCCCTGCTCAGCGGGGAGCCTGCTTCTACCTCTCCCTCTGCCACTCCCCCTGCTTGTGCTCTCCTGCTTTCTGTCAAATAAATAAATAAAATTTAAAAAAAATAAAAATTGATGGTTGAATAACCATACCATGTAGTAATGCATACAGCAGAGCATGTGTGTCTGCCCATAAAGATATTGCAAAATATCTAATTATCCAGAAATATACACAGAATTTATATGATGTTAAAACTGTAACTCTAACAGAACGTGTAATTTATGCTGAACTTGTAGTATAGATCATTTGTAGTATATGTGAACTTACTGAAGTGTAGGGGTCAGTTTTAATTATTTGTTTATTATTTTATAACCCAATCTGCGGACACTATACCTGATATATAATTGATTGAGTTACTCTTATGTTTCAGACCCTCTTTTAGGTACTAAGCATATGAAGGAAAGCATAGAAGAAAAAAACTAGTACAAGTTCACCCTTGTACCTTGCAGTCTAGTCATGGAAATATGCAACAATTATGCCCTTAAAGAAAGGTTAACCAGTGGTCATGACCAATGTTATGACAGCCAACTTTTTCCTATAATAGAAGAGTTTAACGTGATCGTTAAGGTAAGCAAAACTTTTCCTGTGGTAGTATTGATTGACCTGAAATCTGAAGGGTACTAGGGGAAAGAAAACATTTTAATCAAAAGAGTCAGCTTGGGGGCATCTGGGTGCCTCAGTGGGTTAAGCCTCTGCCTTCGGCTCAAGTCATGATCTCAGGGTCCTGGGATCGAGCCCCGCATCGGGCTCTCTGCTCAGTGGGGAGCCTGTTTCCTCCTCTCTCTCTGCCAGCCTCTCTGCCTACTTGTGATCTCTCTCTCTCTGTCAAATAAATTAAAAAAAAAAAAAAAAGAATCAGCTTGTTCCCTTCCTCTGTGTCAGGAAGAATTTGTTTGGCACAAGAGATTGAAAGAAGTCAGATTTGATTAGAAAGTGGAGACAAATAAAATATCTAGACTTTAAGCATCCATACCATTTTCAATTTAAAGCAAGGCCTAAAGGAATTTGAAAATTCCATTGCCAAAAATATTGTCCAAAATTGTGCCTCCTCTTCTGTTGGGAAATAGTCTAATATTCTGAAGCAGTGGTTCTCAGTATGTGATCCTCAGACCTGTAGCATTAGCATCATTTGTGAGCTTGTTGGAATGCAAATTCTCAGGCACCATCTCAGACTTAAAGAATCTGAAATCCTGGGTGCGGGGCCAAGCAAGCTGAATTTCAACAAGCCCTCCATATTGAGCTTGCTAAAGTATGAGAACAATTGAGAATCACTGACCTAGATTTTTTTAACTGGAAAGAAGTTGATGTACCTAGATATATGAAACTATTATGAGTGGTCACAAATCATAGAGGAGGGAGAGAAAGACTGATGGACATAAACTGACTCCTGGCTGGGAAAAATAACAAAGACTGTAAGGATAGTTTGCTTGCATTAACATTGCATGAGATGAAAATAAAATTACTTTCCAGAAAAGAGTCAAACCTAGAGATAAATGCAGAATTAAAACAATACAATTCATAGATTTTTCACAGAACCCAGGTCTACAAACACCTGGAGAGTGTTTTAAAAAAATATAAATATCTAGACTTCACCAGCATTCTCCCCTCTAGAGTTTATTAGTGCAACTCAGTTTTAGTATGACTAATCCTGCAATACACATGATTATCCACGTGATGGCAGCAGTGTACCAGAAGCCAATGATATACAGGGAGGAAGAATTTGATTTTTTTTTTTTTTTTAAATTCAAATAACTCTGCTGTTTATTCTGGTTTCGGATTACTGTTTATTCTAACATTTTGGTAATTTGAAAGTTGATAAAAATTAGAAATTTCAGCAATTCTTCTGCTTTATTTTTGTTTCTCCAAAACAGTTATTGTTGAAACAGCTATACCTATACTCACTGGACAATTCATAAAACTAAAATATAATAAACTTGTAATAGACTTTATAGACACCAAAAACCCCTATTTTTCTTATTTCTTTATTTCCCAGTATATTATTATAGCCTTTTTCCTATTCTAGATTCTGTTGATACAGTTCTAGTTACGGTATTATTGTCTGATTTGCAATACAATCATCCACAAGTCTTCACATTTTGGCCTGGATTCATTGATCTCTTTAATTTTAAAAGCAAAATGGAATTTTCTATAGTTGCTACCATCTTTTCAGTTGATACCCACAGGATATAGATGTGTGTTTCAGCAAAACGGTTTTTGGCACAAGCTTATAATATCTAGCTCTATGTGTTACCTTATGAATAAATATATGCAGCATGCACCAAGTATGAAAACCATGGAAAGGGGGTCTGATGAACTGGGTGTTGTAATTAAGCTACACAGCTTTTCCCCCAGGCTATAGCTATTTAATTACTTTACATTGTTAGTGATTCTATTTGAAGGTGATTTTTTTAATCCTCATATAGATACAAAATTAATGAAAATAAATAAATAAAATTCTGGTATAGAGACAAAATGGGGTTATGAAATTAGCTAGCCCTCAAATTTTCCCCCTTTGGTCACAACCCAGTCACTGAAAACAAAGAAGTTCACACTGTTACCTCTGTGTGCCAGAGAAGGCTTTGATCAATGTTTTACAATGTGTCATTATCAGGTAACACATTCTTCACAGTAGGTAATTAGCAGGTGATAATGAGAATCAAGACCAATATTTCACATAGGCCCCTAAAAGCTATACTTCTACAGGATGAAAGAGCTGAGAAATTGAGTTACAAAATGGTTTTCCACATATTGCTTCATTAAATAGAAAAGAAAATTCTTTTTAAAATCAGAAAGCTGGACAAATGTTAGGAAATCAGAATCTGCAAGCAATCAGTAACATGATTGATCATTAACTGTAGATTACCTATTGCATGTGTGTGTGTTGGTTGAACTAATTTTTAAGGTAACATGGACTATTGTTACATATCACTGACCCTGAACAAATATTTTGGCTCCTTTATAATGAACAACAAAAGTTAAAAGTTACTGAAAACTGAGCATCAGTGAATTTGGGGGACAATATCTGATGTAATAATGACATGACTTGTGTTAAGATCTGCCACATTAGGATCTCCATCATCAGATTACCAGACTGGATTACCAGATTGGAATTGTCCAACTAAGATCACTCTTGGGGTTAAAACAGGGAGGAAGTATAACATGGTGGTTATATTCTAAAGCTCCGGAATGAGAAGTTTCTGGTTTTTATTGATTCCTATATGCTCAAACTGTGTAACTTTTGACAACATCTTTAAATGTTTTGAGTCTCTGTTGTTTCTTACATTTTACATTTTATTAAATAAAATAATTACATTTTATTAAATAAAAGCGACTCTTTCACATAGAGGTGTGAGAAATCCAGGTGAGCATAAAGATAAAGTCCTTAGTAGAGGCTTAGTAGAGTGAGGTCTCCATAAATTTTAGTTCTTATTATTGTTGTTACTATTCTATTATCATAGTGTGTCTAATACAGCTCTGGTAACATTTACCTGGATGCTGCCCACGAAGTCGTAGAATACTAAGCTGTTATCAAACACGAAAAAAAACCTGAAATAGGATATCAAATTAGATAGTTTTCATCTAACTTGGAAAAATTTTTTCAGGAAATGGAATACATGCCAGGCTGGTTTTGATAAAGCGTGGTGGTGGTAAACAGAGATTGAGCAAGAGCTTCAGTGCATGCAAGAACTGTCGCCTTGTCTGCTAAGCTTGTCTGCTAAGACAAGCTTAGATGAATCCTGGCAATTAAGCACCTCATTCATTATTACATGATAATATTGGACTGTCAGTAACAGAATGAATCAAAGGAAGAATGTAATGTTTTCTTAAACATAGAATGAAAAATGTAGAGGGCAAACTTGAAATAATGCAGGAGGAAAACTTTGGTAATTAAATTAATACTAATTGAGTGATAAGCATTTGCCAGGGACTATGTTAGGAGGGGTGACAAAGTGGCATCTCTCCTAAATAACATTGTTACTTAGAGCTTTGATGCATCCATTAAAGACAACAATCCCAATTTAACTTCTAGAGCAATTTAAAAAAGTGTCCAAATACACATCTGATTCGTGTATATATCATGAGACATACATATATATATATATTTGAGTTATGGTATAGTGTTCATATATGGCGTTTGTGTCCATTTCTTGCAGGATTATACAGATTATTTCATCACACAACAGCTTGCCTTTTCTCCCCAACATTTTAAAAGCCTATTAACGAAACTATTTCCTTCTAGACAACTCTTATTACCTTAGCTAAAATAGATTATGATACACCCAATGAATTCTAGATAAGATAAAGCAAAGTGACCTTCCGGAAGATTCTATGGTAAATCTGTGAAAGTTATAGCTCTATATTTCCCTTAATTGACCCACTATAATAGTAATTAAAAAAAGAAATAATTACATTTTATAACCATTCCAGGATTGCTCACTGCAACTCTACAATTGTTATAGTAACTGGCTACTGAGAAAATGCCAAAGGCATTCATAGAAATCCAGAGTTCATCAAAAGGTTCAGCTTTATTAGTCTTTGCTGTTGAGTAAAATGATACTTAATGAGAGGGGAAACAGGGCAAAGGAGAAAGGTAGGAAGGCAGTGCTCTGTTTTGGATAACTATGGAAACAGTTGCTAGGAAGCATACACATCTGTAATTCTTTCCCTGGACCCACTCCCCCATCCCCTAACCCTTGTTCCACTTCTGGGATTTATATTGCCATTAATGTATTGCTGCAATTGGTCAGTGAACACGGTAGAGTACGTGGGTTAATGATGGCTGATCTTACACTATCTCTGATTCTGAAAACCAGCACATATCATTATGATGATACAGAACTGCTAATGAGAGAAGCAGATGCTGTCTAGTGAGATGATTGCTTTCCTATGTTCGCTTCACTATTTCTATTGCTTTGCATATTCCTTTGACATGACAGGCTATGAAACTTTTTGGAAAAAGACTGCCAAATGTCTTTACACCTAGCACCAAGTCACCTTTTCTTGTAAACTGGAGAATAAAGTCAAATTTATTTTTAAGAATAGTGAAAATCTATCCCAGCAAATTATTACAAATTGTACAATGTTTGATGGTACTCTTTGTGACAGGTTGCTTTTGTGTTTCTTTATTTAAAAGATACTTTTGCAAGGGGAAACACATACTCTGACAATTTTTACAGGCCAATAAACAAATCTATATTATTAATTACTACTTTCAGAAAGTGTCTTGATATTTGATTACTGGCAATGGCTCTTGCTGAACAGATTCTTGGTAATGAGATCCTTGATTCTCTGAAAAGGTAGCCTGAAAGATTAACCAACCTGTGATTTATCTAATCAAGGACACTCTCGGGAAGATTTGAGTGTTTCCCTCCCTTTCAATCATAATAATGAGACTAGCCAGCCCAAGATCAAGATAGGCACTTTTTCCTATAAACTCTTAAAAGAAGAATCAAGCCCTACTCACTAGTTCTCCTTAATACATTGATATATTTCTCTAGAAACATGAAATTATGGAGAAAAAATCTTGGTTTTATGAAACTCAACAAATGTCATTATAATAATTGTTAGCATTATTCTTTCTGAAAATAGGAAGAGTTAAGAAATTGTATTAGTTTTCTATTGCTGCTGTAACCAAATTACCACAGAATTAGTGGCTCACAACAACATATATTTATTATATATTCTCCAGCTTACAAGAAGAAAATCCAGAGATACAGAAAGGCTCTTTTAAGAAATGGCTGCAGTACTGAACCTTCCACTGGCAGAGAGGATATGTACACACACACATACACACACACACACAGTACATTGAAGAGTTTCAGAAGAGTTGAACACTGCATATGAAAATGCTTTAATAGTTCTTTAACCAATATATTCACTTATATATCTATTTTAAAGTTTAAAATTTTTTTTAGTAATCTCTATACCAAACATGAGGCTCAAACTCCTGACTCCAAGATCAAGAGCATCATGCTCTTCTGACTGAGTCAGCCAGATGCCCTTCACTTATATGTTTTAATGTAAACAAAAACAACATCTATGTCAGAGAATCACAATAAATTAAAAATGTATAAACAATAAGAAAATGTAACATAGTTTCACTAGCAGTATTTTTTCTTTCCTACTGTGACATAAACAATAGTATTTCTTATCACGGATGGCATTCGAGCTTCAATAAAACAGTGTATGCTCTTTGTTTATCTAGTATTCTTGCTTCTGGGAAAATTATCACCCCAACATCAGGTAGGAAAGTCACTTATACGACCCCATATTTATGACAAGGGTAAGTGTTGAACCAAGTAAGTCAGTCAGAACACTACCATCCCTTCGCCAATGGGGATGTCATTCTTGGATTTCCTATTCTCAACACAAAGGTGAGTATGATACAAGTCAGCTACTTAGAATATTTAAATCCCTGGTCATGACTGATTCTAGATAGTTTGGATAATGAATCAGGTTCAACCAGAGTCTTCCCTAAAAAATAATATACTGGTCTTAGAAGAGTTTATTCTACTGGAATCAGGAGCAGCTTGATTAATTTTTGCTGGAACTGATTAAAACTATTTTCTTTGAACATGTGGAGGCAGACAATGAGAATAAGAGTTAAAGAAATGTATACAAAGGCATGTATGGGAAATGGAGAAACAAGAGTTCATATGAGGTCCATGGAGGTCCTCGATCTAACCATGCCTGAAGAAGTGATGATTATGATGTCCCTGGATGATTTCATGTTTAATTTTAAATATAATTTACTGTCCTTTTGTTGAATTAAATAGTTATTTCAGTAATTTAGTTGAGATCATATCAAATGATAGCAAAATTCAGGTTGATTAATTTTTTTATAATATTGTCTTCTCTTGTTCATAAATGCAGTATTTAAATTTCCTTCTTTGTTTCTATTTGCTGTAATGGTTCATTAAGACATTTTCCTCCTAACTAGACGTATAGTCCTCCTAACTTGAAAAATACATAAATAGGTATTCAAATTGATATATATTTAAAGTCGAAAAAAGAAATCAGAAAAGCCTCATGTTTAAAATGCAAAACAAAAACAAACAAGCAAAAAAAAACCACATCATGCATCACAAAACGCAGGCATAAAATTTAACTTATTTTTATTAACGGTCTAACATACTTATAGAATACATTTCCCTTACATATTTTGGACAAGAATTTTTTAGATCACCTATTCAAAGGATAAGAATTTTATAATTTTTAAGAGGGAGGAAATATGAATTTGTGTTTCTTTAGCATTAAAGGTTGATTAAAACTAATTTTTCTTGTCGATCACTTAAACCAGAAGTATATGTGAACCAAATTCTTCTCTTACAATTTTACAAGTTTAATAACTGAAAGCAATTTCTATAGATTAGGTTTTGGCTCCAAACATTTAAAATCTTGTTTCTCCTCTACTAAACTACATATTTCCAGGACCAAGTGCCACAGTGGTAGGATTTTTTCTGGAAGGCAACTTACACCAGAGTGGTTGCCAGTAACTTAGGGAAATAGCTGCAGTTCATATCAGTAGGTCCTAATAAACCAAACACAGTATGTCCCCAAGCCTGTTGCCCTTAGCCAAATCCTAAAACGTACACGCTCATTCCAATGTTACCAGTCAGAAGGGGTAGAGTGGTAGAGGGAAGTAGGATTAATCACTGAGATACTATCCTCAACCAAGAGAATGAAAATATCTTATATTTCAAACTTAACAAAAATATAAAACTACATGAACACATTACTAAGGTCCCTCCTATGACTCTGAACCTAGACCATACAAGTGAGAGTCCTCAAATTCAATCTTCCTAACTTTCCTAGTAAATTTATCTCAAGGTCTTACATAATAATTTTTAAGTATCTCAAGTTTCCTTTTAAGTGGTTTTATATTTACAGCCATTTACATTCATGTATAAGAAACTATCTTACTGTCTATAATATTAATAGATGTGACAGAATCATATTCTTGGGATGATTCCTACTGGGTGGTGGCATATTCCTCCACTGCAGCTCCCTCTTCATGGTAGTTGCCTCTGGCCGTCGTCACATCTCAGTCACTGTCAACTTTTCACCAGATTGTTGGTGGTCCACAGGCCAGACAAGAGGCACAGCTCCAGCTGTGCTCTTGTGACTCTTCATTTCAGCATTTTCGCTTTTGTCTTAAGTCCATAAAGTTCCTATTACTGGGGTAATTATCACTGCATAATTATAATTATTTTACTTTGTTTCCTTCCAAAGATGCACAGAGATAAATGATGGACAAAAGTTATTTCTCCTATCTCTGAGATAGTTTGGTGGGATAGAGGAACTCTACTTTAGGAGATTTTTTCCAGCACTGGGCCAACACCCTGGTATGTCTACTGAACTTTTTAGTCTGCTTCTCTCCAAACTTGAGAGCTATATTGAACACAGTTAGTGCCCTGTCTAGGTTCTCTTGGATCCTTTTTATAGGTTCTGTGCATGCATCCTGAGTCTCTTTGTGCTTTGCTTCCAATGGCTTTGTAAAGGGTTATGATGTTTTTCTGCAGAATTCAGTTAGATCAATAGCTATCTCTTTGGAAAGACTAAGAGCTTCAATGCCTAGACTAAAGCACCCATTTTTTTCCTTGTTAAACCCCAAATCATAGAATGTACCTTTTCAGACTTGCTCACTCTTAGCGTATTTCTGAGAATGGATACTCTTATCTCACACACATTCTGGTTTCCATGTTTCTTTGTCTTGAGACCAACATAAGTTCTTGAAATATATTAAAAGTAGGCTAATGGTCAGGTCACACCCACTGAATTTTTCTCCTTTTCTTTTTTCTATTTTCTGGTTCTCTTATTTTGGGGACTTTGATAGATCAGGTTACCCTTGGAGATACCCAGAAAGATACAAGCGTCTGAGAATTTATTTATATCGTTCAAGGCTGATTATAGCCAATGTTTGACTGGTGCAAGAGTATTGATGCTCAATTTCATGTCTCAAGGGTGGGCTGACTGAGGTACAATTTACACCTCAGTTTCCCCTGCTGAGAAGAGACTGACTTACAGATTATTAGAACTGGAATCATCTGGAATCTCCCTCTTGTTTGGCTTCTATTTCTATGTCTTACATTCCCCACTCCTTCAATGGTTTTTCTTGAGAGCACTTCCTTAATAAATCACTTGCACATTAATCCTCATCTTACAGTATGTTTTTAGGGAACTTGAACTAAGACGTCTTTTTTTTTTTAAGATTTTATTTATCTATCTGACAGACAGAGATCACAAGTAGGCAGAGAGGCAGGCAGAGAGAGGGGGAAGCAGGCTCCCTACTGAGGAGAGAGCCCGATGTCGGGCTCGATCCCAGGACCCTAGGATCATGACTTGAGCCAAAGGCAGAGGCTTTAACCCACTGAACCACCCAGCCGCCCCAAGACAGTGGTATTTTTGAAAATTCACTAGCATTCTGCCCTTAACTAACAACAGAACTCACTGTTTCTTTCTATTAGCCTGCAGTTCTCTAAAATTTTTGTTCTCAGGTTGCATCTGCTTCCTTGTTTGTTGTTATGAACAACACACACACACACACACACACACACACACACACACACAGCAACTTCTCTAAAGCCAGGACAGAAAAAGCTGGACATATGGGTATGGATTATCTCTGGTTATTTTCTTATCCATTAACTCAATTTTGACTGCAGTGACTTGGAATATTATGGGTACTCAAGAAATGTTAGGAATCAATGAATATAATCTTTTTATATTATTAATTGGGAGAATGTAAATATAGCTACAAAGGGAGAGCTGTCTTTACTGGGGGATTTTCTTTTTTATTTTCTTTTTTCTATATCTATCTCATTTGTCTATTGCAGACAAGCAGATGGGTTATATGATGTATACCTCTCAAGTCACAAAATAACAGGACTAATTGGCTTGTGGACATTTGATTTTTTTTTTCCCATTCTAAGTTGTTAATTGAAAAATCAAGAGTATCACCAATAGCTGACTTGGTTGAGTAGTTTAGCTAGCTATAATTGGCACCTTGGTCCACTATCATATTACCAGACCAAAAAAGTCTAAACGCAATCAGCTTTATGCCATCTTGTGAAATTCCATGACATATGTATGTTTATCTTGTTTAAAAAACCCTTGGGTTTGTACTTTTTAAAGTGAGTGGTTGATAAATGGCAAGTGGAAAAGAAAGGTTGAAAGAAAAACATGTGAAGTACACTTTATTTTGCAGTGACATCTAGTAAAATAATATCGATTTGTTTTGAGTATTTACTATTCAGAGGAAAAAAATTGCTAGGAAAATGAGAGAAGATACAACAAAAATGCTCATGCTTTTTTCTTAGGGGGAACTTGAACTCCAATTAAGTGGTTCTTGCTTTTTTTCTCTTCCTCTCTGAATACCTATCTTTGGATGCATCATATTCTAATAAGCAGACACACATTTGAATTGTCATTCTCTTTGTTTCTCCAACCATTTAATCCACATCTATTTTTAATAAACATAAAAAACATCTTTCCCCCATTTTTGATATGGCTTGCCTTCCAACTTCCTCCACAACTTTAAAGAAAATCACTGTTCTAATTTTTTCAGCATCATTTTCCATTTTCACACACACAAAAAAACTTTTCATTAAGCCCTAAAAAATGTAATGATAGTTCTGTCTTCAGAAGAAAATTCAATGCTTATTATTCTTCAGGAGGAGACAAAGGTTCTCGCCAGTTTTGTATCAAGGATACTGATAATTAAAATAGGAGAGATGCCCATATTTTTTTTTCTTGCTTTTGATAAAACAATCTCTATTGTGATAACTAAAGCTAAAAAAGTAAATTAAAATTCTAATCTATTTGTTACTTTCTCAAAATGTGCATAAAGATCTACTGAAGAAAAATAATGTTGCTGAGAAGAAATAACAGCACTGTTCTATGAAAAGGACTGGGGAATTGTAGCTCAACATCATTAGTCACCACAGAAGTGCAAAAGAAATTCACTACACATCTGATGGAATGACTAAAATTTAAAATACTGTCAGTGCCAAGTGTTGGCAAGAATGTGGAATAGCAAAACTCATATATTTCTGGGAGTAGTGTAAAATGGTACAACCACTATAAAATTTTTTTTGTCAGACTCTTACAAAGTCAAACCTTATGACTCAGCAATTATAGTTGCAGATATTTGCACAAATAAATAAAAATATTGGCCACAAAAAGTCTTTCACAACAATGTACATAGAAGCCTTACTTATAATAGCTCAAAATTAGAAACAATCTGAATGTGTATTAACAGGAGAATTAGAAGCACTAATAAAGGTCAAAACTACTGATAAAAGGGTGCCTGGGTGGCTCAGTGGGTTGAAGCCTCTGCCTTCAGCTTAGGTCATGATCTCAGGGTCCTGGGATTGAGCCCCACATCGGGGGCTTTCTGCTCAGCAGGGAGCCTGCTTCTCCCTGCCTCTCTGCCTACTTGTGATCTCTCTCTCTCTCTGTCAAATAAATAAAATCTTAAAAACAAAAAAAAACTACTGATACAATATCCAGCAAGGTTGATAGATCTCAAAACACATGATTAGTGAAAGAAGATTGACCAGAAAGCATACATACTGAGTGATTCCACTTACATGAAGTTTTAGAATAATTAAGACTAGTGGATGATGATAATGAGAACACTTGTTACCTTTGGAGAGATATTTACTGGAAATAGCCATTAGGAAACCTTTAGGGAGGATAAAAAAAGTCTTATATCTTGAGCCAGATGATGGTTAAACCAATTTATACATTTGTCAAAAGTCACAAAATTGCAAACTTAAGATATTAGCTTTTATGTATGTAAATATTCTTTATTTTTTTTTAAAAGTAGTAGAGATTTTAAAAAGAAGAAAGAATAATTAAAATAACTGTGGGCAGGTGCTGTGCTATGCATTTTATTTTTTATTTTTTTAAGATTTTATTTATTTGACAGAGATCACAAGTAGGCAGAGAGGCAGGCAGAGAGAGAGGGGGAAGCAGGCTCCCCACTGAGCAGAGAGACAGATGTGGGGCTTGATCCCAGGACCCTGGGATCATGACCTGAGCTGAAGGCAGAGGCTTTAACCCACTGAGCCCAGGCACCCCTGTGCTATGCATTTTATATGTGTTAACAATTTCATTCTTTAACAGTACTGTGAAATATATGTTTTATCTAATATATAAAGGTATATATCAGGTGCATTAATTTATTTGACCAATTTATATGAAGCAAATGGAAAAGTCAGTATTCAATCTGAATTTATGATTTTAAAGCAATTGCTTTTTCCATTATAATCATGGACTAACTAATTGAATCTTGTATTAAAGTAAAACTGGAAGTAGGTTAAAAAGAATATGAAGAGATTATAAAAGACAAAAATATGAATAAACACAAACACAGGATAAGCTGAAAACAAGTACTGAGAAAATGGAAAATAGACAATCAACAAAAAAACCTATTAGAAAAGGAAATTCACTGTTGTATTTGAGAAACTGAGATACGAATAAATAAAGTTCACAACATCAAAGCAAATGCATTATAGCAAAGAACACCAGACAGAAAATACCAAAAAGGAAGATACGATTATGCACAGGAATCTCAGTCCAGGCTGCAACTCACTTTTTGTGATTTTTGGTTAAGTCATTTAACCTTTGCCTTATTTTTTTTCCCACATGTAAAAGTAGAAATTCTAATAATGACTTCCTTATGACTGTGGGGAGGATTAATTAGGTAATGTTCTCAGGAGCTTTGAAGATTAAAAACCTCAAATAAGTGCTAAGTATAAAATACAAAACCAAAGAGACACAATCAGAAAATACACAAGTCAGAGAGATGAAAGAAGAAAAATAAGCTTATAAAAGAGATGGAAGTTAAAGTTTGGGAAGATACAGAAGGAGGGCAGGATTTATGAGTTTAGAAAAATTTAACCCTATACAAACATACATCAAATCAAATATATTTAAAATGATGCTTATATGTATTAATTCATTACGAACATGACATTCTGAAAATATATATCAATGTTGTTTGGGCTGCAACAGAAACTGTTAATATTGTCTTTGCAAGGTCACAGGACATGCTATATTTATCATATCTATCACTTCCAAAGCTATGTCCTTCATTCTTGTCAAATCTTCTGTTAGGTGTCACACGCCTATCTCGTGTAAAACCTTTGTTCCCAGATTCTACTTATACCTACATCTACTCTAAATGTGTGAGATTCACAAAGTCATCCTAAAATAAGATGGATGGGACTCAGTGACCACAAAGGGCTCCAGTGAACTGTGAAACAGGGAAATGAGCCAGTCACCAGAAAGAAAAGATTGGATGGAATAAGAAACTCTAAAGATAGTTGCTATAGTGAGTTTTACTCTATAATCTCCTAAAACCAAATGAGAATTTCAAGGAGAGAAAAATATCGTGACTTAATCAGATGGTAGTTTTTTAAAAAGTTTTGGGTTTTGCATCAAGGATTTAGTTTAAATATGCACTTGGAGAGACTATTTTTTTTCCACTTTATATTTTTTCCTGCTTTGTCGAAGATTATTTGACCATAGATTTGAGGGTCCATATTGAGGCTCTCTACTCTGTTCCACTGGTCTATGTGTCTGTTTTTGTGCCAGTACCATGCTGTCTTGGTGATCACAGCTTTGTAGCAAAGCTTGAAATCATGCAGCGTTTTGTTTTGGTTTTGTTTTTCTTTTTCAACATTTCCTTAGCAATTCAGGGTCTCTTCTGGTTCCATACAAATTTTAGGATTGTTTGTTCCAGCTCTTTGAAAAATGCCTGTGGGATTTTAATAGGGATGGCATTGAAAGTCTGGATGGCTCTAGGCAGTATATACATTTTGACAATGTTTATTATTCTGATCCATGAGCATGGAATGCTCTTCCATCTTTTTGTGTCTTCTTCAGTTTCTTTTATGAGTGTTCTGTAGTTCCTCGAGTACAGATCCTTTACCTCTTTGCTTAGGTTTATTCCCAGGTATCTTATGGTTCTTGGTGCTATAGTAAATGGAATCAATCCTCTAATTTCCCTTTCTATATTTTCATTGTTAGTGTATAAGAAAGCAACTGATTTCTGTACATTGATTTTGTATCCTGCCACATTACTGAATTGTTATATGAGTTCTAGTAATTTGGGATGGAGTCTTTGGATTTTCCACATAAAGTACAATGTTATCTGCAAAGAGTGAGAGTTTGACTTCTTCTTTGCAAATTTGAATACATTTCTTTTTGTTGTCTGATTGCTGTTGCTGGGACTTCTAGTACTATGTTGAACAACAGTGGCAAGAATGGACATCCTTGTTGTGTTCCTGATCTCAAAGGGAAGGTTGTCAGCTTTTCCCCATTGAGGATGATATTCGCTGTGGGTTTTTCATAAACAGATTTTATGAAGCTGAGGAATGCTCCCTCTATCCTTATACTTTGAAATGTTTTAATCAGGAACAGATGCTGTATCTTGTCAAATGCTTTTTCTGTGTCAACTGAGAGGACCATGTGGTTCTTCTCTCTTCCTATTGATTTGTTCTATCACCTTGATTGATTTGTGAATGTTGAACCACCCTTGCATCCCATGGATAAATCCCACCTGGTCATGCTGGATAATCTTTTTAATGTACTGTTGGATCCTATTAGGTAGATCTTGTTGAGAATCTTGGCGTCCGTATTCATCAGGGATATTGTTCTGAAGTTCTCCTTTTAGGTGGGGTCCTTGCCTGGTTTGGGGATCAGGGTAATGCTGGATTCATAAAAAGAGTCTGGACGTTTTCCTTCTGTTTCTATCTTTTGAAACAGCTTCAGGAGAATAGGTATTATTTCTTCTTTGAATGTTCAGTAGAATTCTCCAAGGAATTTGTCAGGACCTGGGCTACTGTTTTTTGGGGGTTTTTGATCACTGCTTCAATCTCATTGGTAGATTTTGGTCTATTCAGGTTGTCAGTTTCTTTCTGATTCAGTTTTGAAAGATTATAGGTTTCCAGGAATGCATCCATTTCGTCTTGCTTGCTTAACTTATTGGCATATAACTGTTGATAATAATTTCTGATGATTATTTCTATTTCCTTGGTGTTAGTTGTGATATCTCCCTTTTCATTCATAATTTTAAAATATACAGTGGAAGAAAGACAGTCTCTTCAATAAATGGTGCTGAGAAAATTGGAGAGCTATGTATTGAAGAATGAAACTCAACCATTCTCTTACACCATACACAAAGGTAAACTCAAAATGGATAAAAGACCTCAATATGAGGCAGGAATCTATCAAAATCCTAGAGGAGAACATAGGCAGTAACCTCTTCAATATCAGCCACAACAACTTCTTTAAGGATATGTCTCCAAAAGCAAAGGAAACAAAAGCAAAAATGAACTCTTGGGACTTCCTCAAGATCAAAACCTTCTGCACAGCAAAGGAAACAGTCAACAAAACAAAGAGGCAACCTATGGAATGAGAGAAGATATTCGCAAATGACACTACAGACAAAGGGCTGATATCCAAGATCTATAAAGAACTCCTCAAACTCAACACACACAAAACAGATAACCATGTCAAAAAATGGGCAGAAGATATGAACAGACACTTCTCCAAAGAAGACCTACAAATGGCTAACAGACACATGAAAAAATCATCATCATTAGCCATCAGGGAAGTTCAAATCAAAACCACATTGAGATACAACCTTACACCAGTTAGAAGGGCCAAAATCAACAAGACAGTGAAGATGTGGAGAAAGGGGAACCCTCTTACACTGTTAGTGGGAATGCAAGTTGGTGCAGCCACTTTGGAGAACAGTGTGGAGATTCATTAAGAAATTAAAAATAGAGCTTCCCTATGGCCCTGCAATTGCACTACTGGGTATTTATCCCAAAGATACAGATGTAGTGAAAAGAAGGACCATCTGTACTCCAATGTTCATAGCAGCAATGGCCACGGTCGCCAAACTGTGGAAAGAACCAAGATGTCCTTCAACGGACAAATGGATAAGGAAGATGTGGTCCATATACACTATGGAGTATTATGCCTCCATCAGAAAGGATGAATACCCAACTTTTGTATCAACATGGACGGGACTTGAAGAGATTATGCTGAGTGAAATAAGTCAAGCAGAGTGAGTCAATTATCATATGGTTTCACTTACTTGTGGAGCATAAGGAATAACACAAAGGACATTGGGAGAGGGAGAGGAGAAGTGAGTTGGGGGAAATCAGAGGGGAAGACAAACCATGAGAGACTGTGGACTCTGAGAGACAAACTGAGGGTTTTGGAGGGATATTGGGGGTGGGGTGAGCCTGGTGGTGGGTATAGTGGAGGGCACATATTGTATGGAGCACTGGGTGTGGTGCACAAACAATGAATTTTGGAACACTGAAAATTCAATTTAATTTAATTTTAAAAATATGCACTTGGAATAGAATTAGAATATTTTTCAGGTGGTATCTCATGAACCACAGGTACTATATAGGTTTTAAGTAGAACCATAATATATAATGACAACACATGGACACTGGCCAATTAGAACAGATGTTGGTAATAAACAACTGAATTGGTACTTGTCCAGTAGCCATTAATCCTGAGTAGGACTGGTGATGAGCAAGATAATGAGGTTGGCTTAGTCTAATTTTAGGATTGTCATATTTCTCCCTCAATGACTTTTCTCTTAACTTTCACTTACCTGGTCCCTGACTAGTGTTCTATTACTTGCAAGCTTCCTATTAGCCTTTAAGGTCCACTCATTGCATCATTTGTCTCATTTTGACTCTATGATCTGCATTACCTTTTGGTATCCTTATCAAAATTATAATTTCTTCTTGTGTAAGGTTACTTTAAGAGAAAAAAATGTGATCTGATAACCTAACTTACACTAAAAGATTATAAAGATGAGCAGCCCAGAGGTAATCCCCTCCTTTCATGACCCATCAGAAATTACACTGAAATGTCTTGAATGCCTCTGAAGTACTTTGAAATAACTCAGTGGGATTCTTCCCTAAATGCCAACTAGGAACTTTGGAAGCTAAAACTTTTAGCAGGTATTTTGGGGGTAGTAGAATAACCTAGAAGCCCTCAAATCAAACAATTTATATATCTATGTGTATATTTCTCTTTAGAATGATCTATAACTTAAGTATCATAAGAATGTAACTTATTTGATACCAATGCTTAGCCCACCTTTTCCTGAACCTTCCCTGATCCCCACCTCTCTGGAAATTCATTATTTATTTACTCTCTTATCTTCTGGACTATGAATGATAGTATCCTGTCTAATTCATCTTTGTATACCATGGCAACAAATACAGCATTTCAGTCAGATTAGATAACTACTACTATATTACCAATATAGTACTAGGCACTTGATAAATGTTTTTTGAATGTTTGAATGATGCAATGAATGAAGGATGGGTGGGTGAAGTAAGTATGGCCATTATTCAGAAAACTATCCCTTGATGTTGCTAAAGACAAATTAGGATGTCAAATTATCTCCCAATTCACATTTCTGAACATATCTTTTTCCAGCTTGAACACCTTCTAAGACTCCCATTGCATGCTAAGACTCAACTTCCCAGATAGGAATTAAAAGTGATTCAGGATTTGGATTCCACTACACTCTTCACCTTTACTGATTATTGTATATACTTAGGTGCCCAGGGAAGACATAATAGTCAAACTGGATTTTGACCATTTCTTCAAACATGTCATTAAATTTCTCATCCTTCACGGCATTCTGAATACAGTTACTACACTCTCCTCACATACCGGCCCGAACATAGAATGTTTAGCTGTGCTCCTGTGAAAACTTTTTCTTCCCCTCTTAATGCACCTTTCACATCTATTTCATGTTATGTGTGGTTTATTTCTATTGAGGGCAAGGATCATGTTATACCCACCTTTGTGTACTCTATTTCATATAGTGCAGTACCTGTGATGTGGCCTCTTCTGAGGGATCATGGCAGACTCAGCTCAGTAATGTCAGTCATCAGACTTCAAAGAACTAAGGAAACTGACCCAAGTCCTGCTTTGTATGAATGACTGCATTCAGATTTGCTTTGAGATCAACAGTCCCTTTAAATTACTTCAAAGCCAAGAAGTAATATAAACCTGGTAAGCCTATAGTAAGTTTGGAAGAGAAGTATATCATAAATTATTTTTTATGAGTGAGAAAATTATAAGTATCTTCAAAAGTCAACTGAAATATCTGAAAGAAATATTGAAAAGATGGTTTGGAACAAGATATAACTGTGCCAAGGGATTCTGTGTATGATTAAACAGAAACAAACACTCAATTAATATACTTACCTAAACAGCTAGTTTCCTCCTGGAAGGAAAATGGCACTTAATTAATTTGGCTGAATAAGACTCCTAACTGTGAATTCTCAGCTATGCTGCTTATGGGGTCACTTCCAAGACCAACTAAAAATACAGAAGTTATTGAAGAAAAGAACTGGAAAAACCATTACCAAGGACCTTATAATTAGAGGCAATTATTTGATAGTTATTGTCCTGTTTTAAATGTATTATTAGAGATGCCTACCTAGACAGGAACTGGTACAAAAGCAATGAATTAAATGTAAGAAGCTAGTTTAGATTCTATTGGTTTGAAAAGAACCTGTTAACTCCTGACTCTCTCTGGCCCCATCCCACATTCCCCTGTTAGCAGGTGCAAAGTGGGTCACCCTTAAATCTTATCCTTTCTATCTTATATAAAATGAAGAGTTGAGTTGATAAAAATATATAAAAGGAAAGAAAAACTTCTAGCCATGGCCAGGAGCTATTGAAATCATTTTTTTCTTCTTGAATATAACATTTTAGACAGCTTCAGAAGAATATTTTCAATAGTGATAGCAAATGCCTTGCTTTGACATTAGATCAGAGATACCCAACTTTAGTGGTCAAAGTCATAGAGTATCTAGATAAAATTCAAAGTATTAAGGGGCACTAAATACAAAAGCAGGTAAATTTCATTGACTACTTTTACATAGGACCTGCATTTTAGTGCTTTTCTGCTATAGGGGCTTGGGTCAACTATGTCTTTAAATTAAACTTGTGCTTGGATAAGCTTTGGAAAGTACTATAAATAACTATACAGAGACAAATTAACTTATGAATATCACCAGATAGTTTCTTTTGACTCTGTCTTATGCCTGTGCCAGATAAACATATTTGTTTGGCATGCAGTAAGGAATTGATGACATTTAAGGAAAGCCTGATCTGTAGTACAAAAGCCAGAGGGCTGTTTGTATAAAGGGAGGCTTTAGGGCTACAGAAATATGTATCAACAAACAAAAAAGAAAATATTTTACATATCTTGTAAATATCATCTGAGGCAACAAATACTAATGCATTTATCTATATGTTGCCTCAGTGTTGCTGCTTTATATTACCACTTCACTGAAGCAACTGGAAGACTTAAGGTGCTTATAGAAGTAAGGAAGAGAAAATAAAAGCCTTGGAGAGCATAAAAGATTTCCAAAATTGAAGGAAACACCTTCAAGAGAGATTTTTGATTGTTTTAGGAGAGTAAAAGAAGTTAGTCACAACTTCAATTACAGTTTTTTCAATACTTGGAAATTCTAACCATCTAAACAGGAGATATGATATACTGCTTACCTAAGGCTACTTTCTCCCTATTGGGCTTACCTCTAAATAATCCACATAGTGGAAATCTGATCTAGATTTAGATAGCATGCTCATTTCCTTCACAGAGTCATGTTAGATGTACAAGATGACAAACCATGATTTGACAACTATTTCTTATTTGTGGTTATGGTTTGATTTTGAAATCATGTATGACCCACATCACTATGGGATCCAATCCTACAAATACAGATAAACATTGTGAAATATTATGTATGAGATATTAACTACCAGTCATTTATGTGCTACTTAATATCCATCAAACATGAAAAAAATCATTAGGTATTACTTTGGTATAAATGTAAACAAAATATTTTTTAAATACACCTATGTCTAAGGTGTTTAATCAACATGTTCTTATATAGAGTACTGACAATTCCAGGCACTGTTCTAGAAGATAATCTTTTATGAACATTGTGTCATACTAATTCTACTAAATATGTTTTAAAACAAAATAATTGTTATTTTTTCCAACAAATTCTGTTACAATGGGTTTAATACATGTCATTTAACAACTTTCCTGTCTTGGACAGTTAGGTAGGAGGTTTCTAAATTTATCACATTGTAACAATGCATTTGAATTCTCAGAAGGAAAAACATGCCATTTTTTCTTGTTTTCCTTGGAGAAACAAGAGGAGGGCAGGTTCTTAAAACTGAATTTGTGATAGCAAATGTACATTTTAAGTGTTGATGGGTATTATAAAATTTCCATTCATAATCTTTTATCCCTTATTCAGCCCAATGACTGATGATATTACATTCTACCTGTGTCTGGTGAAGGGTCTCTCTGGGGAAAAAAAAATTAAACAGTTAAAAAGAGATAACAGGCCCCAAATGGAGTCTTGTGCCTGAAGCAATGCATTCTTTGCTAGTACATTTTTTCCTGCCTTCTTACTGCCTTAAAAACCCTTCCTTTTCTACAGCTGGGCAGAGCTCCTTCCCATTTGTTAGATGGAGGCTGCTTGATTCAGGAATCCACGAATAATGTCATTTTGATCTCTAAATTTACTCAAGGTATTTTTTGTTGGTTAACAGTACAGATTTTCCGTTCTACCCTCACCCGACATAGTAAAATGGTCTACCCACAAACAATCTGCTGAGTTAGGTTGATAAATAAATTGGGTTCTAGTTTGGCTATTTTATACTCAGTGTTCCTTCTTCCTATCTACTACCTCGGGTACCAGTCTCATTCCCCAGGTATGTGACAGTCTTCTCTACTAGAAGATAAAATCCTTCTTTTCCCCTGAGTGTTTTATTCACCTTTATTTTCTTTTCAGCTCCTAGCACAAAGTTTTGAAAATTCTAAATATTCAACAAACGTTTCCTGAATAAAAATTAGCTTTGGAAATACATATCCTAATATACAAACATATACTAATATATGTGTTTATATACATATAGACATATAAATTGACATAAAAGATTGTTTGTATACAACTATTTATTTATATATGATTTAAGAAAAGTCTAGAATATTTCCTTTCTGAGTCACATGGTAATATTTTAAGCAGATATTGAGTTTCAAATCTCAGAAGCCTGAACAGAAATGACATTTTTGTTTTAGGGGATTCTTTTGGTATTTGCAAAGACAACCAATCTTATCTTCAAAAGAGCCAAGTTTGGATAAGAGAAATGTAAAACCTTAGAGTATTTCATTAGGTGAATTGTTAGATCAAAATGATCTCACTGGAAGTGTGAGGCAAACGTGTTCATGCCAAACACCCAACAGGGTTTTTTGCCTCCTTGTAAAGTTTTCTGGCTCTGCACACCTGGATAGAACCTGATAGTAACTTCCTGGCATCATCTTCTGGGCCGGCTCAGAGTAGAGTTGTGATTTTTCTAGTATTACAGCTGATGGTTGACAGCTAATCCTAATGGGAAAGCAATGCCACATTTGCTAATCCTAACAGAGAAGCTAAACCATTTTCACTTTCAATCTGAAAATCCAAAATCAGATAGGTTTTTAAAAAGGAGATGCCACTCTAAATTCTATCCCAGTAAATACAAGATTGTGTATGTTTATCTATATACATAAATATTTCAAGTCTCTTGCTGCATTTAAAAATGTATTTGAAGTCACTTCCCCCATGTTATAAAAAAGATAACTATTTTTACAACTCCATTTAAAGGTCTCACAAAATTTATCACAAACTATTAAAGAAATGGCAGTGATTTCTTTACCATGGACTAACCACTTTTTAAAATTTTTTTATTGTCTTTTTTCTTGTTTTTTTAGATTAAATTGTGGTGTTTATAATTCACAGAGTAAATCTGAGTTCATATATTGCTTTCAAAATTTTGATTCTGAAGCAAGGTAGTGTAAGGAATCATATAGCTAATTTATAGAATTATTAATAAAAAGTTATTGATAACTAAGATTTGTACAATATTTTACACACTAGAAAATATTTTTCCTACTTTTCTTAGAACAATCCACAAACAAGGAATATTGTATTGGAATATACATTTTGGCATTGCAGATGAAATCACCTGCATGTGAGGAAGTAGGGCCAGTGGGGCAGATGTCAGAGAAATGACTCATACTAGAACACTAGACTAATTGTTAAATTTTCAAAAATTTGACCACTTGATTGGTAGCATGTAGGTAATTAAAATGGTCCATGGAGGGAGTAATTATATCACGGAAACTGGCAAAATAGATCCACTCTATTCCACTCCACCCCAATCCATACTACCTTAAACATTTACCAGTACATCACTGGGCCAGGCCACATTCTATGATCTTTGCTATTAACAAAACCCTAAAATTGCTTTACTTCTCTTTTTTATTTTTTTTAGATTTAAAATAGAAGCCATAATAATCTGTTTATAAAATAATAACTCTCAGAATAAATGGAGTTAAGATTAAAGTTCTAGATTATTTAAAAATATAATTTCTACCACATTTTTATTTCTTACACTTATGGAGAATACATTTTAAAGGTTTTGGGCTACGAGATAGAGACTATGTGTTTTTACGGAATATCTACTTTCCTGGATCTTTTAGTTTGTCTTCATATTTTTTCTCCTTTACATTATACAGAAACACAATTAGAAATAACTAACAATGTTAAAAATAATTTCTATTAAATATTTGATCGAGGACATACAACCTTGTTTCCAGATATGATCTTTCTGGGTTTGAATTTCTAAGCTCATTTGTAAATTAAAAAACAAATGAAATAAATTAGACATAAGCCTTTTCAATAGCAAAAAATGTATGATTCTTTTGGTCAAATAGATATTTCACCTGCATATATTTTCAATATTCTTTTTCTTTAAAGATTTTATTTATTTATTTCTGAGAAAGAGATTGATAGGGAGAGGGAATGAGCAGGGAGGAGGAGCAGGCGGAGAAAGAGAGAGAAGCAGACTTCCCACCAAGCAAGGAGCCCCACGTGGGGCTAGATACCATGACACAGAGATCATGACCTGAGCCAAATGCAGACACCCAACTGACTGAGTCACCCAGGTGCCCCTACGTTCAATATTCTTATACATTTTATTTGCTCTATTAATGATGCTTATGCCTTGCTTATGAATTGTCATGGGGAAGATATTGGTTTAGGCATATTATACAAAGTTAGAAGTCCAGCAAAAACTCTCATAATATATGCAGATAATACTCTGTCCTACCAGAGATTTATGGAAAAATGTGCTTTTTTGGGTAAAGTTTTCTTATAGCCATCATCCTAAAACTGAAGCAATTGGTTCACGAGATATTCACAATTAAGTACCCAAATGAGAAAATTTTATCAAATGGTAAAAACAAATTCTGGCTAATCTAAAACATTTTACAATAACTAGAAATATTATTATCTTTCAATGTAAAATCTATGGAACTGTATCAACTTAGAGCTACCACAAACTTTCTACTTTAAGTAAAACTGGTCTTAAATCACAGTAACAAGAACAAAAACCCCAATATTAATAATGAAAAGTGGAAAAACAATAATTTAATGAGTGCTTATAATATGTAGAACATTTTAACAAATACCTCACATTATCTCATTATTTATCACAACAAATCTGTAAGTATGTAATATTTGTCATTACTAAAATAAGAATTACTACTATTAGTATTACTGACATTCCATTGGTGGGGAAATGAGGCTTTGAAAGCTTAAGCAGTTTGTACATAGCTAATAACTGTGGGGTTTTCTTTTCTTTCTTTTTTTTTTTAAGATTTTATTTATTTATTTGAGAGAGCCAGAGAGAAGACACAAGCAGAGAGAGTAGCAGAGGGAGAGAGAGAATCAGGCTCCCTGCTGAGCAGGGGACCTATGGAGGGCTGGATCTCAGGACCCTGGGATCATGACCTGAGCCAAAGTTTAGACACTTAACCAACTGAGCCACCCAGGTGCCCCAAATGTTAGTTTTTAAAAGAATTATCCAAATTTCAGAGAATCATCAAAAATCACCTTCTACTATATAGTGCAAGTATAAACAATAATATAGACAAGATAGAGCTAAATGGATACTATTGTATATCCATATATCATGGGAATCTCTAGTGCAGCATAACAAGGGAAATGGTGGAATTAAATTAAGGTATTTATTTCAAGAGAAAAGCTAAAATTATGCATTTTATAAAATATATGTAGCACAGTTTTTTTTCCTATACTCAAAAATATACAAATATTAAAGAACTAAATAATGGAGATATATTCCATGTTCATAGACAGGAAGTCTCAACATCGTCAGGATGTCAGTTTTTCCTGAGATGATTTATAGAGTCAGTGCAATCTCAATCAAAATTCTGGCAAGTTATTTAGTGGATATTGACAAATGGATTTTAAAGTCTGTACATGGAGAGACAAAAGATTCAAAATAGCCAGCACAACGTTTAGCGAGAAGAACAAAGTCAGAGGTGTGACACTACCTGACTTTAAGACTTACAATAAAGCTACTGTAATCAAGAAAGTGTGATATTGGCAGAAGAATTGACAAATAGATTCATGGCACAGATTAGAGAGCCTAGATATAGAGCACATAAAAATGGTCAATGCACCTTTGACAAATACATCGGAGTAAATATGTCTTTTCAACAAATGCTGCTGGAACAATTGTACATCCACAATCAAAACAAACAAAAAAAATGAATCTTGACACAGACTTTAACCTTTTACAAAAATTAACTCAAAAGGGATCATGGACCTAAATGTAAAATACAAAACCATAAAAGTGTTTTCTGCTGGTCTCAGCCTTTCCACAGTGACATTATGTTGGGTATGGGAATAATTTTTTAGGGCAACACTAAAAGCACAAACCATGAAAGAACTGATCAGCTGAACTTTATTAAAATTAAATACTTCTGCTCTATGAAAGACACTGACAAGACAATGAGAAGACAAGCTACAGAGTGGGAGAAAGTATTCACAAAAAAGCATATCTGATAAAGGACTGTTATCCAAAATATACAAAAAAAACCCCTCATAAAACCCAACATTAAGAAAATAGTTTGATTAAAGAAATGGACAAAATATCATAAAATACCATAAGATATCTCACAAAGGAGACATGCAGTTTGCAAATAAGCATATGGAAAGATGTGCCACATCATATATTACCAGGGAAATGTAAATTAAAACAACAATGAAATACCACTACACACCTATCAAATGACCAAAATCTGGAATATTGACAAAACCAAATCCTGGCAGTGATGTGAAACAGTAAGGACCTTCACTCATTGCTGGTCGAAATGCAAAATGGTACAGCCACTCTGGAAGACAGTTTGGCAATTTCTTACAAAATGAAACTTACTCTTACCATTCAATTCATTAATCACACTCCTTAGTGTTTACCCAAAGGAGTTGAAAACTTATGTCCATGGAAAAACCTGCACAAGATGTTTGTAGAAGCTTTTATCATACTTGCCAAAACTTGGAAGCAATCAAGATGGGCTCCAAGTAGTTGAACGAATAAACTGTGGTACATCCAGACAATGGAATATTATGCAACAGGAAATTAGCGATTGAGCCATGAAAAGACAGGGAGGAAACTTAAATGAATAATTATTAAGTGAAAAAAGCCAACATGAAAAGACTACGTATTGTATAATTCCAACTATATGGTATTTTGGAAAAAGGCAAAACTAGGGAGAGAGGAAAAAGATTAATGGTTGTCAATGACTGGTGGTTGGAAGGAGAAATAGCAGAGCACAGAGAATTTTTAGGGCAGTGAAAGTATGATGAATGATACTGTAATGATGGGTAAATGTCATTATACATTTGTCCAAACCCATAGAATGCACAATGCCAGTATGAACCATAATGCAAACCATGGACTTTGGATTATTATGATGTCAATGTAGGTTTATCACTTGGAACAGAGGTACTACTTTGATGTAGGATATGAGGCTATGGATGTGTAGAGGTTGGGAGTATATAGAAAAAATCTCTGTTCATTTCCTCAGTTTTGTTGTGAACCTAAAACTTTTCTAAAGAAATGAATTATCCATTTTATAGTTTTAATCATTTTTCAGCTTGATTTATAACTTTTTAACATTTAGACTTACCATTTGTGAAACTCCATTTTCACTTTTGTTCTGGGACGCACAGATGTTTGGAATAGTCTTGCCATGAGTATTGGTAAGGTTGTTTTTCTTTCTCTCCATGTTTTCCTTAAATATAGGCCTATGGGAAGAAATAAGGCAAGTATTATTGTATTGAATTTACTTGTTCAATAAGTTGAAAAACTCCCTGCTGATTCTCTTACACAGCTCTACTATGTGGAGTTCATTTCCGCTGTCTGTGTCACCAGAAGCTGACAGTGCAAATGATGAAAATACAGCATGAGCAAGTGTCCCAACTGCCTCATGAGCTACAATCTAGTATCACAAACATGTTTAACTTCTGCTATCTGGAATTATTATTTATGCTATACAAATACCGACTTCAAATGTAGACTATTATATGTCTGCTTCAGTTTGGGGTGGTCATACTTTCAGAAAATAAAAGCAGGAAATAATTCAGGTGATGATTCAAATTTCTTAGATTCAGAGCATTTCACACATTTTGTTTGTTGATGATTGTATTGGTTCACACTTTGTATCTACTTCTAGGCATTATTTTCTCACACAATTGTAGGGTTTAGACATAAATGTATTACTAACATTACCATCCTTTGCTATTGCTTTAGTTTCACAACTATAATGTTCACTGAAAAAACTCTGGTGTAGAAGTCTAATATTTTGGGAAAAGAAAATCCCTCAACAAGGTGAAAAATATTAACATTGATACTTTAAATAGTAAATATTTAAATATTAATAAAAATTTGGGGTTGAAATTGGTCCTCTATTAGGAAATAACCTCAGTGTCACAGTATATGTTAAATTTAAAATAGATAATGTTACATTTTAAATATTGTTTAAAGATATTAATGCTGGGGCTCCTGGGTGGTTCAGTGGGTTAAAGCCTCTGCCTTCGTCTCAGGTCATGATTCCAGGGTCCTGGGATCAAGCCCCACATCGGGCTCTCTGCTCAGCAGGAAGCATGCTTCCTCCTCTCTCTCTACCTGCCTCTCTGCCTACTTGTGATCTCTGTCTGTCAAATAAATAAATATTTAAAAATCTTTAAAAAATAAAAAATAAATATATTAATGCTATATATAACATATAGTGGAATTCACAGTTAGTGTGACTATGTGACCTCAGATATCTTGTTGGCTTGTGTGGAAATCTGAGGGCCATACACTAAAGTCATAGCTGAATGCTGAATATTACAGGGATTTTTAATGAACAAGTGAGACAATTCAGGAACCTCAGTGCAAATATTTATAAAGAACTAGGTTATTAATTGTTCATGTGGACTTGCTTTCTTTGTTCTCTGTATCAAGCACAAACTGTGCTAGTCTGAAGATCTATGAAGAGGCTGATCAATCACATTGAAATAGAACAAAATGCCATTAGATGATCCAAGAAGTAAGTCATGGAACCAGTACAGAAACTGTTTGCCCTAGTTTAGGCAAGGAGGGTCACTGTTGTTAGTAATACCACACCAAAGGCCAAGCAAACTCTATTAATGAAAAAGTACCACTGTGAATAAACAGAGAAGTTCCTATTAAATGAAGACTGGGGAGATGAGTCAACCAAACTGGTTGAGAAAGTAGGACCATCTTGCTGCCTTAAATACAGCAATGCCTACATTTGGAATGCACTGCCAATTTCACATGAGATTGTAATATTTGGACTTCAAAAAATCATATGATGGGACATTGTTTTGTTTTGAAAAAATATTTAGAATAACAATTTTTGAAGTCTTATGAGTATATCATGGTTTTAAAATGTTTTAAATACTAAGAAAGATTTTCTAATTATCATTTGTATAACTTTTTTATGACAATCTCAGAGCAATCAAATTATGCAAGGTCTTCATAAATTTACAAATTTTTACCACAGTGTAGGAACAAAAAGGTCCTTGTGAAATTAGGTAACAATTATATTGGAAACAGTGAATTAAATTTAAAGGCATATGTATTCATGTTTGATTAAACTAAATGATGTATTACTTTCAATGTTGAAACCCACAGAAAATTGCTTCAACTAGATTAAAAAATGTGCAAAGGCTCTAAAGTTAATAACAATTCAAAGCTGAAAAGTTCTATACTTTAAATGATATAGGTTGTTTCTGCAATATGCCATTGACCTTTTAATTTTAGAACTATGCACAAACTTTAAAATGATCTCTAATTTGGATACATAGCAAAAATTAGGAGAAGATGCTTGTTTTGTAAATATGGTAGAAAAGGATATACTACTGTTCTGAGGTGCAAATTTCTTTTTTAATCTAAAACTTGAATTTAGAGAGTGAAAAAACAGTTGTCAGGAACTATTTTTTACTCTATCAGCTATATATGATATTAAAAATCATCTGAAGTCTATTTCAACCTTTCAAATTAAAAAAAAATTAACTCCCACATTAAATACTAATCTTATTAAAAATGTAGAATTGAGACAACTTTTTTGTTTAAAGACTTTATTTATTTTAGAGAAAGAGAAAGAGCACAAGCAGGGGGAAAGCAAAGGGAAAGGGAGAAGCAGGATCCCCGCTCAGGGGATCAATGGGATCATGACCTGAGCTGAAGGGAGATGCTTAACTGACTGAGCCACCCAGGTACCCCAGAATCAAGACAGATTTAAATAAAAATAATTCTTGGATATAAAATCAGATTTTTTCCCTTTAGTCCCTCCTGAAAGGATGACTCATAGTAGGTGGCTCACTTAGTGTGGTATGCAATACCATTGTTGCTGCCAGGCCCCAGAACCACTGCACTGTAGATCATGTCACTGCTCAATTTTATGTTCTGATCAGCCCAACTTGATGCTTTTCCCTTTTCATCAAAACAAATTTATATTTTTCAAATATTACATATTTATTTTTTATTTTATTTTTACATATATTGTATTTATTTTATTTTTTGCATATTTTATTTACCTTTTATCTATTCATTTAAATTTATTTCCCTCTTTTCTATGCTTCCTTTCCTTTTTTTTGTAATTTATGTAACACCACTGTTCCTCCTGCTGTATGTTTCCAAGAAGAAAGTCATTTACTTACTGTCATATTGTCATTTTCATAGAAACAAACTGTTCCCGGTCGTGATGCCTGATCATGTATTTGTTTATAAGTTAACTCCTCCAACATCCTTATATGGTTAGCTTAGGATATTTACCTTTTTAAGAGGTATCCTTTTGAGTAAGTCTTCACATCTTATAATGATATGAAATAGCTCAAAAAAGCAATCAAAAGAAATGGATACTGCCATTCTCACAGATCAAATTTATCACTAGAGTTGTTATGAGATTAATATAAATACATAAAATAGGTGGTCATTTGAATATAAACTACAGCTAATTCTTTATAATGCAAAAATGTGTTAAATGCTTTATTTAATTTGATTAAGAAGGGAAATATCTTAATAATGTAATAATTTTAAGAAATGACCTATGGGATGATAATGGCGGTTAGGCCAAAGCAGAGGATGCAGAACTGATCTAAGTTATATGTTCATTTTCTTGAAGAAACCATTAAGTAAATAATATAACTATCATATGTTATTTTATCAGGGAAAGTACTGGAATGACATTTTAATATTTAATTCTAATATGATACAGTCTTGTTTATAAAAACTTATATTTTGATCTCAAGTAATATTTGATTTAATAAGTGAGTTAACTGTGCAGGTTAATATACGTATTGCACAGGGGCAGGCTAATGCAATTAAAAATTAGCCCAGGCAAAAATTATCATGAAAGATTTACAGAGTGCTAACAGCAAAGATTATTTCTGTACTTACCATGCCTAATATTGGTTCTTCAAAGACATGTTTCATATCCATGTTCTTTTGTAACTTAACTCTTTCTTGGTAATTATTTGAATTCAAGGATAAGTCTGATTTTAACAAAAAGGTTCTAAGTCAACATTTACTGAGGCCATAGTGGTTAACTTTCATATCATTATTTAAAGTTTAAGAAAAAAGAAGTTAAGGTGTTTTTGAGAGATTCATTTGTAACTATGGGCATCTCATTCTATTAACTTGATGACTAGGTTATTCTTTGTCATAAGGAAAGGCAACATAAATTTCTCTCTCTCTCTCTCTCTCATTCTCTTTCATTCTCTCTCAGATTAGTTTTCTCATCAAAAGTTTCAGAATTGTTCATTGTTTTGCCAAAGTATTTATATTTTAAATAAGTAGGCATAGTTTTCTTCTAAAAGCTATGACAAGGCAGAATTAATTGAAAGCAATTTTGTTTAGTCATCTGTTGAGAAAAGTAGATATGGTCATACTATTATTTGACAATCTCTAGATTAATTGTCATATACCTTGGTGAATAATGGATATTTTAAAATATCTATTATATTTATTTTCAATCTTATCAAATATGTTCAGTTACTATATGCTTATCATTGACACTATACTTAACTGTCACATAAAGAAAAATAAAATGTGTTTCTCATGTTCACTATTAACTTATTTTTAATAAAAGGGTAAAGTTGCTTTAAAATTTTAGGATGCATAATGGCAACTAGTGTTTTTGGATTTTTTTGGTTTTGGGTTTTTTTTTTTTTGGTGCAGTGTTTTGTGGGATTTTTGGTTTTTGTTCTTATTTTTACTTTTGCTCTTCTTTGTTTGGGTTAACAGCTCACAAGCAGGACATCAGATTTAGTAGCTGTCGAGTGAGACCCAAGGTGTGCATTTTACCAAGCACTTCATGTGGTTCTGATGAAGTTAATTTCTACAGAGCTTGTGACAAAATAAGCTTCAAACAATAGAACATGACCTTTGGGATCAAAAAGCAAACAAAACCCTATTTGTGTTCTCTGATATCACTCTTAGATTATGGACTTTATTAAGATAATAAATAAATTAAAAAAAAAAAACACCCAAATAGGAGTCCTCCATTGCCTTTGCAAATCATCAATGCAAAGGTTAGGGTTAGGGTTTAACCCAAAAATTTAGGTTTAGGGTCTAACGCAAAAATACCTCTTAATTTATCTCTTCCCATGCCATTTATTTGCTTCATTCTGCTTTCCCTAAGGTAATAGATTATATAACACTGGGCAACTGTTATCAGCAGCTTTAAGTTCTCCATCCCTGTCTCTCAATTCAGGAATATTTGCCAAATGAAACAACAGATTTGATTACAAGTTTGTACCCTAAATCATATTTTTAAATCTTGGCTAAGTTTGATCAGGAAAGACTCTGAGTGAAAATCTTATCTCCTGCTGTTTAGGATATAGAAACATCTACTTTTCCATCTCTCCCAGTCTCCTGATTCTCAGTAATTTAGATTACAGACCACAGGCAGAGAGACCCTCACTTCCACCTTTGCTTGCAAACTGGCAGATTCTTGCCTGGGCTTATCTCTTTCTTACAGAATTTTGCTAAAAGTAGCAGGAACAGTCAGAACTCTATTTTTCCATCCTCTTCCCCTACAAACTACAAATTCAAAAGCATTTGGTGTGACTTCCAGTTATTACAGGTCATAGTTTATGAAATATTTCTCCTTAAGACAAGTGTCACCAGCATTCTAACATAGAACATATTCTTTCTTCTGCTTGCTATCCATATACTGAGATGATATGTATTTTTAATTTTTTGTTGCTACAAAGCCCCACTTCTAGGTATCAATTTCTGTATTAGTATTCAGGCTATACTGCTGGGACAAGGGATCCCACATATGTGGATTGAATGACACAGGAGTCTACCTCACACAAAACTACAGAAGTGAATTTCCCAGGGCTAGTGAAATTGATCTCCAAGAAGTCATATTGAGGCATCCAGATTCCTTTCATCTTTCTCTGTCATCTCCAGGTGTTCTGTCTTTGAGCATATCATCATTGTTAGCTAGCGTCTATATCCACTTTTGAGACCAGAAGAAGGTGAATGAGTAAATCTGTGGTTTGTGGCTTTACATTTAAGGTGCTGATCTAAAAGTTCCTCATTTAATTTCCTTGCATATACTACTGGCTCAAAGTGAGTACATGGATGCATCTACACTAAAAGAAATAAATATATTTTGCTAGGTTATTGTGTTGTAACTAAAACTTGGGAATCCCATTATTAAATAGAATAAAGGAGAAATAAAGGTAAGAGCACAATAAGCACTCAATGTCACAAAATGGTACTTGTAAAGGATAATGAGAAAATTGAATGAAAATGTGCATTTGCTATGTACATGCTAGTTATTTTTTTAATTCTACTACCCGTTATTTCTGAAATACTCTTTTCACCTGTAGAAACTACAGCTTGGCTTTAGTGTTTCCTGTTCTATCAAATAAAAGCCTTCTGAGTGGCTTTCCAGCTCTCCAGTGACTGCTCCAGTTACTTGTCTATCTTTATCTGTGAAGTTATTTTATGAAGCTCTTAGTAACACTCATTCATTCCTCCCTTCGTGGTTTTTTGTAAAGAGTTTATTTATTCATTTGACATAGAGAGAGAGATCACAACTAAGCAGAGAGGCAGGCAAAGAGAGAGGGGGGGAAGCACGCTCCCCACTAAGCAGTGAGCCCGATGCAGGGCTCAATCCCAGGACCCTGAGATCATGACCTGAGCCGAAGACAGAAGCCTAACCCACTGAGTCATCCAGGCACCCCTCCCTTCGTGTTTTTAATCATGGAATTTTTTCCCTAGTATCTCCACTCATTTATCTTCATCATCTTCGAACCTGATTTGAAGTTTTCCTTCTCCATAAAGTAACTGATTAACCTTGCATAATTTGCCATTTCTTATATCATCACCTTCTGCTATGTTAATTTGCACTTATAAAGATGTTACCTTTTGTAATTTTAACATATTTCACATTTATGGGCCATCTTCCAACTAATGTATAAACTTCTCCAAAACAGGAAAAAAAAAGTGCTTCTTATCCACACACTATAATAATAGAGTGTAAATGTTCCTTGCTAAAAAAGCATCCCTCTTATGAGAGAAATGTTTGGAAAAAAGCAGTGTTTGAAGATGAGAATGCCCTCTCTATAGCTGTCATTTAAAAAGCAATGTGATCTTGGGTGTACAACCTGATATCCTCTTTGTTATTATTGTTGTTATGTCAAATATGAAATTTACAGCTTTACCAGCAGAGTTCTCTAGGACTAAGCTTGGTGACTATAGCATATTATTTGTTCAGTTTTATTATTTAGAATACCTAACATTTAGGATATTAATATCTTTTCTATGTAAAAGTTCATATTGTTTACAACAATTTTATATGATTTTTTATTATAATATCAGGCAACATTGGTATTCATATCAATGAATATTACTATCAGCATATTAACTTCTAATGATAATGCTCAACTGCATTCTCTATGGACCTCTAAGGTCGTATAAAGAAGAAAATTCACAAATTAGGCCTATTAAAAAATAAATTTACTATTTATTTTATTAAATTTTTAAAAATCTGATTAAACCAATAGATCATGTACTGTGACCTAAGGCCCAACAATCTTGGAATTTGTAAAACCAAAAGTGAACCAATTCCATACACAGTTTAACTTGACTCAGCACTTTTATGAAAAAGGATTAATGTAAAATAATATGTTAGGGTTATTTGATCTCTAATGTCCCTTCCAGCAATAACACTTCATGATTCATAGTTCAAAATATTAAAGCTTCTTTATATTTCCAAATGTTAATGTAATATATTCACATTATCATTTTCCTAGTAGATTAATTTAAACCTATTATATCAAGAACTATACATGAATTTTTTAATTCACTATTTCTGATGTTATACACAAAGTTTCTCATAGATATCAAAGTCATACAATTTTGGATCCTAGTAAGGCCATCTTGAAATATTAAAAATAGCTAGCCATTCTAAAAATAAGACTGGGCATTTATGTTGGCTTCACATAATAGGGATTTTATTTTCTACTTTAATGCCCTGAATATACAATGGTTCTGTATGCACAATAGCATTTGTATAATGAAATAATACCGAGAAATATTAATATTCGTGTCTTTTCCTTCTACTTATTTGTTTCTTAGTTGATCAGAAACCAAATTTATGAGTCTTTTTACATATTCTTAGAGTTTCTACATTCTCCTACCAAACTTGTTGACTAATCCCAACTAAAAGAAATTTCGAACATCTCAAATCTGCATCTGTACAAAATGAAACAGATACAAACAAAAGAAACTGTTCTAGTCAATTCATCTCAAGACACTCACATCAGATGGTTTAAATAGTTGTTAATAGTAATCCACCCAGCACTAACCTAACTCATGGGATTTTGCCTATTCTTTATTGCCAGCCTTGTCCTTCATGTGCATTTTGGCCTACATATTTTTATTAAGTTACTCAGAATTGGAGTTGTGACCTATAATGAAAGAACCCAAACTAATCCAATATTATTTTTATAACTTTCAAATAGGAGGAAAAAAAATAGCTGGGAATGCCCTACAGCAAAGTAGCAGGTGAAACTGAACAGGCAGATTAAAATTTTTCAAAACCTCTATAAAGGTTTAATTTATTTTCATCCTAAATTTAATTAAATATATGAGCCCCCATTATGGGTTAGGATAAAGGTAACACTCTCTGGGAGAAGATAATATTGAAAATACCAGTGACTTGGACAGCATAGAGATAGGAGTATATGACCATCTGATAATAAAAACAGATCCTTGGGACGCCTGGGTGGCTCAGTTGGTTAAGTGGCTGCCTTCGGCTCAGGTCATGATCCCAGCGTCCTGGGATCGAGTCCCACATCTGGCTCCTTGCTCAGCAGGGAGCCTGCTTCTCCCTCTGCCTCTGCCTGCCACTCTGCCTGTGCTCGCTCTCTCTCTCTCTGACAAATAAATACATTTTAAAAAATAAATTAAAACAGATCCTAAATTAATCCTGATAGGAAAAAGTTAGCAGACAGGTTATTTAAATTAACAATGATTAATGTATTTAAGAAGCTAGGGAAATAAGTGGTAGAAAGTTTAAAAAGTTTAAACGTTCTTAAAGTTTAAAGTAATAAGTTTAAAGTTTAAAAATAAGTAGGAGAAAGTTTAAAAATGGAAATATTACTAGAGAACATGAGTCTAAAAAATCAAATGGGAATTCTATATCTGTGCAATATAGTGACTAAAATTACTAAAACAAACTATATATGAGACACAACTAGATTTGTATGAGGAAAGAGCAGTACATGTGCTAAATCTGAAAATCTGGGGAAATATATATACATTAAATAATTTGAGTCATGTGGGAAACAGTGAAAATATACATCCTTTATCTCATAATGAAAAGAGGCCTGAAGGAAAGGGAAAGAGAAAATGGAGCAGAAATAATATTCAAAGACTTGAATGTCTGAAAATTGTCCAAAACCATTGAAAGATATGAACCTTCAGATTCAAGAAGAAACTACAGACAATGTGCAGAAAAAGAAAGAAAGATTGATACTTTGCCAGTGAAAAAAAGAGACATTACTTTCAAAGAAGGAAATACAATACTGGTAGATGATTTGTCAAATTAATGATGAAAGCTAGAAGACAGAGAGATTGCATTGTCATAGAAAGAAAATACCTGCTACATTTGAATTCTACTTCCAGTGGTAACCTACAAAAGTGAAGATAAGCCTTCTGTTTCTGACTGGGATGCAGAGAGTTGCAAAATAAATCATCCATCTTTCTCTAACACAAACTAGTTAGAAAAACTACAGCATCACAGTTCTCTTGAATATATTAGAAAGCTGAGAACAATAAGAAAGCCATATAAACTATGATGCAGACTGTGCAAACTTTTTTTTTCTTATTCTTTTTTTCAAAGATTTTATTTATTTATTTGACAGAGAGAGAGAACACAAGCAGAGGGAACAGCAGGCAGAGGGAGAGAGAGGAGGAGGCTTCCCACTGAGCAGAGAGCCCGATGTGGAACTTGATTCCAGGACCCTGGGATCATGACCTGAGCTGAGGGCAGACGCTTAACCCACTGAGCCACCCAGGTGTCCCTGTGCAAACTCTTTTTAGGAGTAAGAAATCACCCTTGGTGAAGAAGCAGGAAGAGGAAAAGATTACCATAAGATGGGACAGGGAAGAAACTGTCAGGCCATCATCATTTATTGATAGAGTGAAGGCTCATTAATGTGTTGAAATTCTGAGGACTTCTAGTCACAGAGCAAGACTACATTAATTGCCATTTCTTACCCTCATCCCTTCACTGAATACTGGAGAATAACATACAGAAAGTGGGGTGAAAGAGCAAGGTAGAAAACAGACAGAAAACTCACTCTGAGGAATTCTGAACAGTTACCAAATATGAGGCAGCTGGTGACATGGTAATAATGCTGAGACATAAGGATCAAAGTTATTGTTTTTCTCTGTAAATTTTCTCTGTAAGAGATGTAGTTTTTTTATTGTTTATGAATTTTATTGGTAAAAATAATTTCTAAGCACTTTCATGAACCTGAAAGCACACCATGTCCTTGTATAAGGTTAACACATGGTAAGCCATTTTATTTTCCTCTTGAACTTGGTATACAACCAAAACTATTCTTTTATTGTTCTGAGTTTTAGGTAGATTTAAATTTCATCAGATTAGATTGTTTTGTTTTGTTTTATTTATTTTTTTAATTGAGCCTTTTTTCATTTTGAAAACTGCAATAGCAATTTTGTACAGAATGTTAAGATACGGCTTTGTTGATGTTGAGGGCATGTTAATACATCTATTTCTTTTCATTCTATTCACTTGTCAAATCTCAACTACTGAATTTTTTAAATTGGTACGATCCTTTATGAACAATTCTTTCCATTTAGATTGAAGCGAGGAGTTTATAACAATCCTTAAGATCCCTTTCCAGTCTCTTATTCATTCATTTATCCATTTGAATCAACAGGGATTTGTTTGAATGTGTGCTGTTGTATAAGCCTTTGTTCTAGAATGAGGAGCCCTGCTGGGCATGTTGCCCTCTTAGGTCGGTGGAAAAAATAGACTAAATTTCCAAAGGTTCAAAAGATGTTAGAATGATGAGCTAAAACATTCCATAGAGACAATAAGAAGATTTATGCTTTTATTTGATTATTGGAACATCATCTACTTCATCATTCTCACATCTTTTAAGGTGAAAGCAAACTATGAATATGCTAAAAAGCAATGTTGAACATATAGAGCTGTATGTATGAATGTCATCTAATCTTCACAATATCTACCCATGAGATAGATAATATTACCTCCATTTTCTGGTTGAGTAAACTTAAGCTCATGGTTAAATAACTAGCTCAATCTCACGAAGAAATCCTAGTTTCTCTGACAGCAGAGCCCACAGCTTTTCTGTTACAGTATGCCCTTGCCTTTCCTACTCTAAAGTGACTAATTTCACCTGAGACTGCTGGGTTATTTTTAGTCAAATTAAGTGAGCTTGCTTACTAAGCGACATGTAATGCATGAGTCACAAATCAAGAAGAATTTATAGTAAATATGGACTGTGTCTTGCCAGCCTCAAAGGCTTACTACATGCATTTGCATTTGAACATTGCCCAAAGTGAACATATACCTTATTCTAACACTGGTGTACATAATAATGATAGAGTTACAAGTGAGTTGTCAGAGGTCTCTTGGTCTGGTAGGGAATTAAGTCATTTTACATTCTGAAATAACAGACACTGGTTTCTTCTAATAATGACACTTGAGATTTCATTAAAGTAACAAGTCCATATTGATTGACAGTGTTGATTACTGAACACAGCTCTCTCTGTGACCCTTTCATTTGTTCTCTTTGTTCTCTTATCTTTGCCTCAGTGGAACTCTATTTCAATATGTCTGTCATTTGAAGATGAAAAAGAAGAGTTTTATACCATATACATTTTCTCCTTAAGAAGAAAAGTTTAGGGTGGAAACACTGTCAATGTTGCTAATATTTTATTTTTATTTATTTTGTTTCTCTTGGATTCTGGATTTGATATTCAGACCAAATTAGAGTTCAGTGAATGAATTGGCTGTAGCACAGGTGGTCCACAGATGTCAGCAGGGATGTGTTGGGGGATACATGTTTTTAACTGCACCACTGATAGTTCAGGAGTTGGGAAAAAATAGGTCAACTTGGATACAACTCTAATACACAGAAACTTGGTTCTTTAAAAACTGGCATTAAAACTTGTTAATTTAAATTAAAACAAAACAAAACAAAACAAAATAAGCCTATTTTCTTCACCTCAAGAAATGTTTCCAGTTTCTGTTGTAACTTGAATCCAGTCAAATTTGTGATCTTAGGTTCCTTATCTCTGATAATTCATTCAAGAATGTCTTTTCCACCAGTATCTTTGTTTCATCATTAATGAATAACATAAAATCTGAGAAGTATGCATTTACTATGTGTTGGGACATCTATTTGAAAATCTCATCTTTTAAAGCCCAAGGTGGAATATTTTTGCACATCCCAGTCCTCTGGAGGTTCTATGCCTACACGATGCTGACTAAGTAACATTCTGCCAAGCAAACCTAATTTCCTTCCTACCAAAGTAACTCTAAATGTTTGTATTATTCCTTTCACATTTTTGTATCAAGTCAGTCCAAACAAAGCAAATAAGACAATCAGGATGTTGCTCAATTTTATGCCTTAGAACAAAAATGTTTTATTGTAATTTCTATACTATTGAAATAACTGTTGTAATATAACTGCATTTAGAGTAGCATAATGGTTATAGTTCATACTGTCTGGGTTCTTTTTTTTTAAGATTTTATTTATTTATTTGAGAAAGTGAGAGAGAGCGAGCATAGGAGGGGGGAGTGTCACAGGGAGAAGCAGACACCCCACTGTGCAGCAAGCCTGATCAGGGCTCCATCCTGGAACTCTGGGATTGTGACCTGAGTCAAAGTCAGCCTCTTAACAAACAGCCATCCGGGAGCTCCATACTGTGTGGGTTCTAATTGTAGTGTTGCCAGTTTTAGCTATGTGACCTTGAGCAAGTTAATGAATCCTGTGTCTCACTTTCCTCATATGTAATACAGATATTAATTGTATCTATCTCTGTTGTGGGGATGAAATATGTTAATACACATATAGAGGCACAGGACTTAGAAGACTCTTGGCATATATTTAGAGTTCAATAAATGTTAGCCATTTTTATTGCTATTGCTGCTGCTCTTGTCATTATTTGGGCACTTAGTATCTATGTGTCATGGGTTTATAAAAGGAATTCCTTCAACTGTGTAGAAAGATCACTTGGATCATCAAGAAAAACACTGTCTACCCCCCACTCCCGTAGAGATGGGACAGATCTTTACAAAAAAATTCCTTTTCTTCTCTATGTGTGAATTTTCAAGTGATAATGTAATTCTTATCTTTTCTCTACATTTTCCTTTATGCCATTTAAATATGCACAAGGAAGTACTAAAGTCATATATGCACGTGAGATTTTAGTCTGTGTATTTAAGCAATTTCAAGTATACTTGAGAAAAATTTCAGAATCATTTTTTGGTAAATTTTGTTGTCCTTGGCTCAACCAGGGATTGAAGGTCTTGAAGAAAGCTGATTTTTATTAGTGATAAAGAGTATATTTTCTCTTTGATATGTTGGGATAAAGAAAAAAATATGTGTTTGGTACTAACATCTATAACTCCCAGCATTTTCTGGTTTCAAATTCTTATCATATTTAATCTTCTCAAAAAGGCTTAGATGGAATTTAAATAGCTTCCTTCAGGGTTGGATGGGCTGTAATGCCGAAACCAAAACCAAACAAACAGTAATATGGCTCACTAGGGGAGAAGTGGGGCCAATTGGTGGACATTTTATCTATCCAGCAATAAAATAGACTATGTGGCAATATAATCTAAATCTCTGAGCTTTTCAAACATTTTTAGGGGTGTTCAGAGAAAAGTAAAGGAGTATAAAACTTCTACGTTTCCCCTCCCTTTTCGTATTCAAACATCACTATTGCACCAAATATTTAGAAAGCTATTTAAATATATTTAGTTTTCCCTTTTACCAAATGATTTTGTGACATCCTTTGAGATAACCTGAGATAATCATAGTGTTTCTTAAGCATTGTTGACGATCACCAGGTAGTGATGATTTAATTAAGGAAGGAAATCAAGCTTATTTTTGGAATCCTCAAATCAAGAAAAATATCTCCCTTTGTTCTAGAGACCAAGTTTGAGAATGGAGAAAAATTCTAGATAGTTTTGAAATTATTTCTAAAAATACCCCAGTATGACCCAGGCACACTCTTTTTGTATTGCTCTCTCCAATGTATCTCCAAGATGTATTCCATCTCCCAAAGAGATATCTTCTTGGCTCAGTTTCATCACCATATGCTAATGAGAAGAAATATTGAAAAACTCATGAAACAAGACAAAGAGAGAGGTGGTTAACTTTATATCATGTAGAAGTTTCCTAAGTTTTCTTTTCTTTCCTTTTTTTTTTAAATCTGTAAGTACTCATTTTAATAGGAATTCCTTCACTTTGGAAATTGTTAGATTAAATGTTGCTTTAGTTTGTGATTCCCAGCAGTATACCATGAAATGAAGATTTGAGGGAAAGTGGCTTATTTGAAAAGTGCAAGAAACCCTGAAGGAATGTGATAAGTGAGACAAGGAAGGGAAGGTAACAAATAAAGACAGTATTATCAAATAAGCAACCACTATGTGTGACTGGAGCTTAGATCTGCAGAAATGTTTGGGAAATGGTATAAAATACAGACCTAAGAGTTATTCCATGAAAGGCAAGTGGGCTGGAGTCTTTAACTCCCATTAGTCATTGATCCACTGCTGCCTCTTGGGGCATGAGAGAAAATATTAATTCCCTGATATCCTTAACCTGCTAGAGTTTTGCCACAATGGTTTTCTTCCCCACAAAGACTTCAGATACTGTTAGTTTCAAGTTGGACACTGGGCATTAAAGTGATATAGGCAAGGTATCATTTGCATTTTTTACAAATGACCTCTTCTGTGTTTTTTTAAATAAAAGTTATTCTATTTCTAGCTGTCCTTTCTATATGCTTGCATATCACACTTGGGTTCTCATTATCTCATTATATTATAATTGGTTATTTATTTGTATGCTTCATATTGTTCACCAGTGAAACTCCAGTGCATTGCCTACTAGTTGCTCAGTAAATATTTATATTTTGGAATAAATAAAAGAAGAATGTCTTCAGAATCAAGAATGATATTTTATAATCTTCCATTATTGATTTTTTCCTACTTACCTCATGTTAGTCTAGACCATTTGATATGATTATTCTAATATTTTAAACACACTGTATAATCCCCTGTATTTAGTAGCATTTTTTAAGTCACTCTGTTTTCCTACCCTATTACCATTTAATTATAGGTTTTAACAAAGGAAATAAAATACCATCCATAGGTCTTGAAATACCCAGATTTAGAGAATAAACTCATTAAACCCCAGAAGTGAGGTAGTGTAATTACACAAGTAAATATGCATTTCCAGGTAAATGCACTTTACAGGGATGCTTTGAAATTCAAGAAGTTGGCAACACAGAGGAAAGGGAGTAAGTTGTCCTGGAGATATTTTTTTTTTTTAACATGAGCAGGGGGGAGAGCAGAAGAATGGGGAAAGAGTGAGAGAGAGAGAGAGAGAACAAGAGAAGCAGACTCCCCGCTGTGTGGGAAGCTCAGTCATGGAGCTTCATGCTAGGACCTGAAGATCATGACCTGAACCAAAGGCAAACGCTTAACTGACTGAACTACCCAGGTGCCCCTGTCCTTGAGATTTTAAATGAACAAGAAGTCTCCATGCCAATTTGAGAGTGATCTAGGAATATACTTTCAGTAGAAATGCTGGCCATTAGAGCTGTGGGTGAGTTTACATGGAGGAGTAAGAGACTCTTCCATGAACTTTTTGCTACCGGGACTTACATTTTACAAATATATTTTAAATTTAATTGATGCTTGAATAATTACTTTTCAGTAGTCTTATTCCTTCTGTTCTTAAACTTTTTATTCTCTATTGGTGCAATGCCTATATTCTAAAACATATAACCTGTGGTTATAACTCAGAACTGCCATCCAAAAATGTAGTGCTGAACAACTTTAAGTAAAGGCATATTCTGGGGTGCCTGGCTGGCTCAGTCAGTTAAGTATCTGCCTTCGGCTTGGGTCAGGATTCCGGAAGTCCCAGAATGGAGCCTGATATCAGGCTCCCTGTTCAGTGGGTAGCCTGCTTCTTCTTATGCCCTTCCCCCTGTTCATGCTCTCTCTTTCTCATTTACTCCCTCTCTCAAATAAATAAATCTTAAAAAAAAAGTAAAGGCATAGTCTAAGATATCTAAAATTATCCATTTGTACTTAGAGCAAATATATCTAAAACCTTAAACAAGTTGGAGGTTCATGTGTGTATATATATATGCCTGTCTGTCCATCTGTCTGTGTATGTATGTATGTATGTATCTATCTATCTATCTATATCAATGCAGAAGATGAAGAAGTATTTGTGGAGAGTTGCCTTAGTCCTGGAGAAGCAGGGATGGTCTCTTTATTGCTTCCTCTTCTCGCATATCCAGTAAGGGTAAGGCATGTCCCTACTTACAATACTTGAAATTTGCCAACCCTGCAAGTTAATAAAAGAGGCATGAACTCTTTGTTAAATACAAAAGTCCAAGATTTCTAAGCCCAGAAGAGTAGAGCTTTTAAGTTGAGGTGATATATGAAAAAGGAAACTATTAGAAAATGGTCTCTTCAAATGATTTCCAGACACTAGTTACTAGTCATTTCACACTTTAATTTAGTAAGCAGGAGGTAGCAAATAGGAACAATAATGGCCAACTCTTGCTGTCATTACTATTTAATTGATGTTATTGTAAGCATTTTACATAAATTTTCTCATTAAATCCTAACAACCATCCAAACACATACCTCATTCACATTTTAAGAAGGTAATATTTAGAAACTTAAATAACTTGCCCAAGGTCACATATTTAAGTGTCCAGCTAGGACTCCAACTCAGGAGGTCAGACTCCAAAAATCATACTTTTAGTAAAATTTTGTGTATAATTTAAAGAGGAGGAAGATAAGAGATATCTTAAAATAAATTATAAAGATCTCAGGCTTCACATGTCCCAAAAATGTAATTAAGGACTCTAGTAAAACTGACTGAAGCATACACCTTATGGACACTGAGAAGTTATCACTAAGTGATAAGGAGTTACATGAAAGTTCTAAATTTATGAGTGAAAATCTTGAAGGCTTTGAGAAATTAGGGTGACATTGTTTATATACTATTAATCATCTTGGTAACTTCTTACTAATTGGGAAGATAGAAGAGAATGGAAAAGACTAGACTAGCATGTCCTCAATTTCCTAAGAAATAAGTACTATCAGCATGTATGTGTAATACCATGCTTTTGGTAGTTTAGTTCATCTGCTCACAATTTGGTCTGTAATTATTGGTAAGCCAGTGAAAGAGGGATGGGGTAAAAAAGTGGGAGAAGCCCATAAAAACACTACCACTTGCAGAGCTCCCCTCCTAGACTCTGCCATTAAGCAATATTGAGGAGAAGAATTTTATTGGACTTTAGAAAAATGTCTTTTAAGGCAATGAGTTAATTTCTGACTATCAGGAGATCCTAGATCCCTTCATATAGTGAGAGATACCTATAAAGTGATGAATGAAAAGGTAAAGAGGAAGTGGGGAGTCTCGGGTGAATCTCAGATAAATGGCTAACCTTCAAAGTTTCACAGCAGTGAGTTTTATTGCAGGTCACACTTATTAGGCAAAATTAATTTGGGGGCTCAGACTATAAATCAGCAGATGAACCCCATGTGCTAAAGGAGGCCAAAATCCCAGGTAAGAAAGTCACCTGTAGCAATAGTTCTCAATGGGAGGGGGTATCTATTTTGTTACTGGGAAATATTTGGCGGTATCTGGGGATGTTTTTGGATGTTACAATGAAGGAGTTGCTACAGTATCTATTAAAGAGTGGCATAGATGCTTCAAATATCCTACAATGCATAGGACATCCCCTGACAATAAAAATGATCTGGCCCAAATGCCAATAGGTCAAAGTTGATAAACACTGACCTATCAATAAAGATTTATTTGGAACATTTCGTCCATGAAGTCTTAAAGTCAGGAAGCAAAAATCTATTGAGAAGGGACAGCATCTATTGGGATGGTGAAGGCTTGTGCCTCTGTATTTTTATGACTGTACAAAGATAATTATTAAGTATTGAGAAAGGAGTTTTGATTATTGGGAATCCTGGATAAGTTAATCGAACACTGGATTTTTTAAAATGAGCTTGAGTACTAAAAATAATAAAAGTTCTGAATCTTGTATCAATCAGTTTAGGCAAATAAAAGATAAACTGTAAGTATATAGATATACCATGTAAATTATTCAAAATTATACTGTAAAACAATGTTTATGTAGTTTTCTTGAAAAAAGTATTTTCAGTACTAATGATGAATAAGATAAGACTGGAACAGAGATATTCTTTTTAAATATTATTTCTCTCCATGTTTTGCAATAAAGCTTTAAATATAAAAAATCCCAATGAATTGCAATGCTGCAAGGCATTCTTGCTTTTAGCTCACAAAATCACAATAGGATATAACAATTATGGTTTTCCACATAGGCCTGAAAAAGAATGATCACATGATTTCTCCAAAATTAAAGACTATTACTAAAAATGCCTCTAACTTTTTTCATAAGAAAAATAATTTCACTGTTTATTTGGAGAATGCACTCAGCACCAGACTTTTAACTGAGTGATAATCACAGCAAAGCTTCTAATTCTGATTTATACAGTTGATTTCCTAGTCAAATGTCAAATGTCTTTTTTTCCCTGAGACTTATATGTCAAGAAGCATTATTAAGCATATTTTAGTAAATGTGCAACAGCTACTACTATTTGTAGTAGAATACATTTGAAGGTAGAAAGGCTCTAGATTAGGCATTCTGAATCTGGGGTCTGAGAATGGAGTTTTGGGGTCTTTAAATCCTCTAAAATTGAATGTCAGATTCTGTGTTTGAGTGTACTTTTTTCCCTAGGAGGAAATACTTTATAGTTTTTATAGGATTGTGAGAGGGTCTATGGGCTAGATAACTTAACACTAATATCTTGGAGGAAGGGTAGAAAGGGCTTAGATCAGTCAGAAAGTCTGGTTCTCTCTTTTCTATCTGGAAACATAAAATTAAAATTGTCATATTCCCTACTGGAACAGAGAATAAGAAAGGTGAAAATTTCTTGTTACTGTAGGTTCATAAGGAATTTCCATCTTTTCAAAAAACTCATATTTTCATAATACTCTGGATTTTTAAAAAACCCAAATCAACAAAATACTACAATCTTTAAATACCTCTACACTACTTCCAAAGATCTGAGAATACACATACACACACACACACACCCTGAACTTGATGAGTCCAATTTTAAAAATGAAAATATTATAAAACAACATCTTTAGGTAAAAACTGTGACATCTAAACACCGCAGCTCTAATCACTTACTATTAACCTGTTGTTAGTCCCTATCTCTGCAGCAAATTAATAGAAAGTTAATAAAAAATATATTGATGTTATAATACTCTTTTGATTTTTATTTAAGAATGTCCAATTTATTTTGTTTAAGGCATTCCCAGAGCAATCTGTTTGGACTTATATTATGTTAATTATGCCATTCTATATTTCCTTATAATTAATGATAAACATGTCTCTTTATTCCATATGAGGTTACCTTCCTGAAATCAGGTATATTTTCTTATTCATGTTTTTTTTCTCCTTTGTTAGAGTAGCTTTCAAAGTGAAAGAGCTCTGAAAACGCTAGAATTTGTATATTCTAATAGCACTTCAGATTTGGTCAAAGTCATTCTTGAAAAACAACATAAACCAAAAAGAAATCACTTTGTCAGATAACAAAAAGGATCTACTCTGTTAAAGGTCCAAATCTGTAATCCAGATGGAAGGATAAATCTGATCCTCCAATATCCTGAATATAAATACAAAATGAGATAGAGTTTCCAATGAAGGTCTTCCATCACTAGGTTACTTAGAGTTTGGCTCAAACATTAAGACACATGTGGGAAAAAGGAATATTTTGACAAGTATCTGATTAATAATCACATAAATAGCTTTGTTACTTGGAAAACTTATACTTCATGCGATCCAGACAAGTTATACTTGGAAAAGTGATAAATCCTATTCCATTTTTCTCTTTTCTTGCTTTCTCTCTTTTCACAGGAGAACTGTATGGGCAGCAAATACAAGCACCAAAATATCCAGATATTGCAGACCAGTAAATTAAAGACACTCATTTGGCCAATTTTGCTTCTTTTTTTTTAAAAAAAAGATTTTATTTATTTATTTGACAGAGAGAGATCACAAGTAGGCAGAGAGGTAGGCAGAGAGAGAGGGGAAAGCAGGCTCCCTGCTGAGCAGAAAGCCCAATGCGGGGCTCAATCCCAGGACCCTGAGATCATGACCTGAGATGAAAGCAGAGGCTTAACCCACTGAGACACCCAGGCGCTCCACCAATTTTGTTTCTAAAAGACATACATTTTAATTGTAACTCATAATATCGAAATTTTATAGGCCTAAAGCCAAATTGATGTAAAATTTCTTTCCCATGTGCAAAAATTTACTGGGCTAAAAAATTCACTGTTCAAAATATCAGTGTACCAACTGCAGATTTATAGAACATCTTGAACTTGGCTAGGGACAACTAAATAAAAAAAAAAAATTTATATTGTTACTTGATAATTATTCCATAGCCTTCCCAGGCAGTGCAGCTTGTTAGCAGGTACTACATTACCCTACCCAGCTGTCAATACCTGCTGTCACCACTGCACATGCAAAATATATGCAGAAATACAACCAATATATCCCCTGACATCCTTCACTGTGATATTTTAAAGTTAGATGGTGTAAGCCTTATCTTCATTCTGATTCATTATTACACAATGAAGATATACAAGATGCATACTTTTTTAAGGTTAACTTTTCTAATCATTGTTATTACTGATGAAAGCTGGCAAAAGTTACTTTAAGATTTGGTCATTGATATCCAAGTAAAAACCATTCATAAGTTTTCTACAAGCTAAATTATGGGGAAAATTTCCATGAAGTTGCATTTATTTTCACAGTGTGGTTTCCTCTTTTTACTTACACACCTTTCTTTGCTATGCTATTTATAAGGCCACAGGTCAACTCTTTTCACCTTTCTCTTTTGTAAATTTCCATACCAAGTATCTATGGGATAGATATACTAAGAAATAATTAAATTTAAAACTGACGAATTCTTTTCCCCTCTAGCAAGTTAAGGTACAAAAAAAAAAAAATGTCAAGATCTTAAATTCCCAGAGTTTATTTCTGTAAAATTGACTCACATATTGTTAAAGCTGTTTATTTTCTCCAAGCTATTTTCATCTTAGATCTCCCATGACGTGTTTCTCTTCCAGTTTCCTTTTCAATTGGCACATGTACAACCTTTCTAAATTCCTTACTCGACAGTTCAAGCAAATATTATGTTTATTCCTACTCAATTGATCAAATTTCCTCCAACCATATCCTTAAATTCATGTCTACCATAAGAACAGATTTGAAAGTGTTATTCCTGGAAGTGGTAGCTTCATATCAAAATCAATTTCTTTATACAAATTCTGGCTCAGGGGAGTTTCCTCCTGTGTAACTGGTCACACACACAGCAATGATGTTCAACAATAATACTTGAACAGAATGAATTTGAGGGAACAATCTTCTTAACAAATAATCCATTCTACTTCCAAGGTCAAGTTTTTTCAGTGTCAGACCTTTTCTCTGAGGGACTTTATTATATCTGACAGTTTCCAATAGGAACAAAAATAGTCTTTTTAAGTATTTCGAGCTCTATCTCATTCCCCCTCTGATAATCAGATATTAGAAGTTTTATGTAATCTAGAAGAAATTTGAAACTATAGTTTCCTTTTTGTTGCTTTGTCTCTTGTTCTTGAAAAATAAGTAGACTCTCAAATGACAATTTACTTCCTTCTAGGTAAAAAAAATTAATAAGCAAACAGTATATTCTGATCCTTCCCTACACATTGGGGTTTCAGGTTCTGAAATACAGTGTTTGGAATGAGAAAGTTTTAAAAATCCTTTTCTTTAATTTTGGTCAGGTAAAAATGTCATCTTACATTAAATGATTGGCTTCATTTGTTCTCTAGGCATAACTGCATGGATTTAGCTTTTTTTTCCAGCCAAGAAACATGGATGGATTTAATATCTCCTATACATAAACCAACTTAAAAAATTTATTTTACTTCTCTTAAAAAAAAACCTCTTAGGTAAATAATAACCCCATATTTCTTGAGACCAAGATATTTAAATAATTTGGCAAAGTCTCAAACTATATATTTACATATTTGCTATAAAGCTCTTAAATATAGGTTAATTATAATTGCCTAATTGTAAAGTCCATAATCATGTTGCAGATGGAACACTGTGGCCTGAACTAATATAGAAAGAGTACATGGATTAAAAAAACTAAGTATATATCTGCACCTTCAGGCACTGGGCTTGGAGAAGTTGATGGGTTGAGGTGTTCTGAGTCATGGAAAAGAAGAGATATAAATAATAATGTTAAATATATTAGTACCTGTGGAAATACCAAATCTGAGAATCATATTAATGCTACAAAGATGTTAAATTATGTTATATGCATCTGGATAAAATTTTGTATATTTTGTTCAAATAATACTGCTTATGTCATGAGATAACAAGGTAATGGTGTTGTACTTGATGCTAAGTACAAGGTACTTCTTGACATCATTTAACATTAAAAATTCTTCTGAATACAAAGCTGGGTTTATAAGTTTTGCAGCATATGCCAATTTATCAGCATGTGTGTTAAGTTGATTTTTTTTGTATTAGCAAGAAAATACTTTTCTTTGTTTTTATTCATAAGGTGACGGGTTGTTTGGTTTCAACACATAATTTCCATTTTCTGACATGGGGTCAGATTACTGTGGTCACTTGTTCTGGAATTGTCCTTATGTTGTTTTACCATGGAAGTTTCTTTACATTATTTAATTATACATGTAAATTATTTTACCTCAAAATACCTTTATATTATTTAGTTTGCTAAAATACTGCACATGTTCTCATGTTTACAGAACTCCAATATCTAGCTATTCAATAATGCCTATAAATTTATTAGGTATTATTTCACTTGTAAATTACTATTTTAATGCAGTGGTACCCTGTTAAGGAATGATAGCATCCATATTGTTATATTTCTACACGATTGTATTGATTTTTAGTAGAATTTCCATAAAAGTAAAGCTCCATTGGAAGTTTTGTAAATTGTGATATGAGGAGGCTAGGTATCCCCTTCCACAGAAAACAAGCGAAAACAGTAAAAATCGTCCTCTCAAACTATAATGATTTCAGACTACTAAAATTCAACCAAACACAGACATCAAGTTGAGAAACAATTATTCTTCAAAACTCCAACAATATCAGGTGAGATTGGTGACAAATCTGCAGCCTTCTTGTTAGGCTCCCCCAACAGCTTGATCAGAGATAGCTCTAGTTTTATATCTGTGGCTGACAGCAAACCCCAGAAACTATAGAAGACTCAGTTGAAGGCTGAGGGACAATAAATACTAGCAAAATATGTTTTTATTATTGTTGCTGTTGTTTTGGTGTAAAGTAGCCGACTCAGTTATAAATATTAGGAAAACTTAGTTTCCTAATCCTAAAGTTATAGGCTAAGTGTATAGTAAGAGGAAGTGTGATCAGAATTTAACAAGGAGATTCTAGAAATGACACAGAAATAAAAATGCTTATATGAGTTATCCAAATATTTCTGGATAATTTCTATATCCAAATATCACTTTGCAAGTGTGAAGAAATCTGAGAGAACCCTGAAAAAAATAGAAGCCTAGTGAGATATGAGAAATGGCTTTGACTTTGAAGGTATTTTTCTAGTCATACATAGCTTGGTTTGCTAAAGGTAGAAGCATTATAGTCTTGAGGTTTCTGAGCACCACATCTACTTGAATCATTGGCTGCTAACTAAATTATGGAGATATCAGTGTAAGTCTTCTTGCTCCTCTCCAAAAAAAAAAAAAAAAAAAAAAGAAGGAAATAGCTTGAGCTGAGATAAGTAGAGTGGTACACCATGAGAAAGTCTGGTTCTATCATTTAATTTCTGACAAGATAAAAAAACAAAGAGCAAGAATGCTCAGACAAATGGAACAGAATCTAGAGTTCCTATAATGTACCATTGGAAACATCCAGGTTTAGGCAAAATGCCTGGATATACAGAGGAAAGTGTGATACTTCTTCAGGGGAAAACAATAACAACAAAAAACAACCTTGAAACAACCTAAAATGGTCTCATCTTGCATATGTTGGAATTATTTAAAGAAGACTTCAAGGCTACTAATGAGTAAGTCAAATAATTAAAGAAAATATGTTCAAACATATAAAGAAAAATATTATAATGATGAGATTACAAATAGGGACTCTCAAATTGAAATAGAAAGTATAAAAAAGACAAAGTGGAAATTTCAGAGATAAAAGTTACAATAACTAAAATGAAAATTCAATGGATGAACTCATCCACAGATTTGAGATGGAATATGAAAATATATTAACTAATGACAAAAATTACCCGTTCCAAATAACAGAGAAAACAAAGATTGAAGAAAAAAATAAATAGTGCCTCAAAAATCTTTGGAACAATATCAGGTATTTCAGCATATGTGAAAAGTGTGTCTCAGAAGGAGAGGAAAGATAGAAAGGAGAAAATCAAGGAATGGCCAAAAATTATTACTCTTTTTAATGAAAAACTTAAACTCACAACAAACTCGGACATACAATGGTCAAACTGCTCAAAATCAAAGACAATGAGAAAGTCCTCCAAGTTGTAAGAAAAACATGAATGATATCATACAAGGAAAAATGACTACATCAATGTCTGACTTCTCAACAGAAATAACAGAGGCATTGATAGGCACTGGAATGAAATAGTGCCCTGATTGTTAAGGAAAAAATAAAACTTATCTTTCTTGGGAGATAAAATACATACAAAATAATTTTGTATGTAGAAGATCATAATGAATCTACAAAAAAGTTTATTAGAACAAATAAACAAGTTTAGGAAGGTTGCAGGATACAGATCAATACCCCTAAATCAAATGCATTTCTGCATATTAGCAAAACAAATTTGACAATGAACTTTAGAAATTCCATTTAAAATAATACTGAAATAGAATAAAATATTTAGGAATATATTTAATGAAAGTAGAGAAAGGCCCCTACACTGAGAAGTATAACACATTGATGATAGACTATAAATAAGACAAATAAATGGATATACCATATTTATGATCTGGAAGACCCAAAATACTAAAAAGTACATTTTTCCCAAATTGATCCATAGATTTAATGCAAACTCTATCGAATTCCAGTAGCTTTTTTTTTCTTTGTAGAAATTTACAAGCTGAGCTTAAAATTTATAAAGATATGTAAAGAATTTAAAATAACCAATTTGGCAAAAGGAAAAAAAATCATCGCTGGAGGACGTATACTCCCTGAGTTACCAGTTTCCTATATAAGCTAAAGTAGTCAAAAGAAATTAGTACTGGCACAAGAATAGACATATAGTTTAATGGAATGGAATGAAAAGTTCAAAAATGGATCTCACACATATGGAGAATTTGTTTTGAACAAAAGTGCCATGGTAATTAATGAGGAAAGAATATTCTTTTCAATAAATGGTACAAAAATATTGGTATATCTACTTGTAAACAAAAAGTGAACATCAATCTCTCCCTCACACCATGCAAGTAATCAAGTTAAAATAAATTGTTAATTTAAATATAAGAACTAGAACTATGAAATTTCTAGAAGGAACCACAGGAGAAAATAACTTTTGTGACCTTGCAATAGGCAAAGATTTCTTTCTTTTTAAAAAAAAAAATTTTTTTTAAATATTTTATTTATTTGACAGACAGAAATCACAAGTAGGCAGAGAGGCAGGCAGAGAGAAAGGAGGAAGCAGGTTCCCCGCTGAGCAGAGAGCCCGATGTGGGGCTTGATCCCAGGACACCAGGATCGTGACCCGAGCTGAAGGCAGAGGCTTCAACCCATTGAGCCACCCAGGCGCCCCTAGGCAAAGATTTCTTATGTATGACACAAAAAAGCACACACAAAAAAAGAAAAATGACTAAAAGTAAACCTTTACTTATCAAAAGACATCCCTAAGTATAAAAAGATAAGCAGCAGACTGGAAGAAAATATTTGCAAAACCTATATCTTATGTAACCAAAGTATTCAAAGAACACTTGAAACTCAAAAAAAAGAATTCAAAAATTTCCATTAAAATGGAAAAACATTTTAAATGACAGCCCATCCTGAAAAAGATGATTGAATGGCAAGAACATGAAAAAATATTCAACCTAATTAATCATTAGGGAAACACAAATTACAATCACAATGAGATATTACCCTAGAGTTCATCGAAAGAAAGAAAGTAGACTGGCATAGTAGTCTGTCAGTAAGAATGTCGAGAAACTAGAACAGGAATGATTTGCTGGTGGAAATATAAAATGACATAGCACTTGGAAAAACAATTTGCTAATCTTTTAATGTTAAATTTACATTTACCATGTATTCTAGCCACTCTTCTCTTCAAAGTCTATTCTACAGAAACGAAAATATATGTCCACTAAGTTCTTTTACACAAAATTAATAGCAGCTTTATCTATAGTAACAAAACATCTGGGAAAAAAACAAACATCCATAAGCAATATGTGGTATTTTAACATAATGTAGTACTATTCAGCAAAAAAAAAAAA
>PISX010007916.1:39899-85706 GCA_004024625.1 Mellivora capensis | reverse complement strand
TTTTTTTTTCCCTTCTGACTTAGCTAAATCTATAGCTGGTGTCTGTGTTGAAGATATTTCCCCTTTGCCCCCTTCCATGTCCACCCTGCTCAGGACAAAGTTTCATGTGCCTCCCCACTGTGCACACCCCACTGCTTTCCCTATAGCCATGCTCTCACACTTCTATGCTGAGAGGGCTGAGAAGCTGCTGCAGGATGGATGGACTCTGGGGAAACATGAGCCTTACCCTCAAAGAGCTTAAGGTATAGCGAGGACCAAAGCCAGTTAAGCAAGCAATAATATAGGGCAATGTGGGCAGAACCTACAGGGCAGACTGACAATCTCATCTTGGGGATTGGGCTCCAAGAAGCCCTCCTAAACAAAATGCCATCTAATTTAATTTTTTTCACTGAAAAACATTTTTATCTGTAACAAACAAATATTAAGTTATAAAGAATTTTGGCACAAATTCAATATTTTCTTAGCATGGTATTTATCTTCTATGAATGGTTTTGGGGAATTCAGAATTGTTGCAAATATTTGTGCAGAAAAAAACCCCTCTAACAAATAAACAGTAATTTTTATAAAGCCAAAAAATTATGACATGCATTTTTTTGTTGCATTGAATATATTTTAGTATTCTAGACTGAGCTCTATGCAATGCTCATTGTTACAGAATTTTTTTCTAAAGGGGAAAGGATTTACCATAAACTTGAAAAGCGGCATGGAAGAATGGGAAGACCATGGGTTTTTAAATCAGATCTGGGTTCAAATTCCAGCTCTGGTACTCATTGGCAGTATAAAATTCAATTAATGTGACTCTGTTTCCCTATGATACTGCATGTCATATCTACACTCCAGGACTGTCGGAAGGACAAGACGTAGAACATGAATGGAAGTCCAGACAGAAACATCCCCCAGACTTATCATACATTTATTTTAGGTGATGAAGAGTTTAACTCAGGGACACGACTCTTGCCCTCAGAGAACATGACATGTATCTCTGAGTGATGCAGGCCAAGAGAGACTTGGGAGAGTGTTGGGGAGGGCAACCAGTCCCTCTCTGACTCAACACTTTCTTATATCAGCAACAGGTTGAGATGAGTTTGCCCTTAGATAAACCTTCAGGACAACATGATTTCAGGGCAAAGATAAGATCCCTAAACTCCCAAAATATCTCTCTACCTGTTAAGTAGTGCCCAAAATTAACTGGGAAGAGTAATGTTTCATTCTATAATTAGAATTAAAATGCCCTAGAAAAAGTAACTTCTTAACATTAATAAACTTTTGGCCAAATAATACAAATAATGGTGTCAGACCTTTATTAGCAAGGTTCTAAGGACAGTGGTTCTTATACATTAAAGGTAGTAAGAATTACCCGGACAGTCTATTTAAAAAGCAGGTTCAAGGGTGCATGAGTGGCAGAGTCAGTTGAATGTCTGATTCTTGGTTTCATCTTAGGTGGTGAACTTGCAGTCATCGGATTGAGCCCCATGTCAGGCTACACACCCAGCTTGGAGTCTCCTTGAGATTCTCTCTCCCTCTGCCCCTCCACACCCCTGCTCTCTCTCTATCTGACATAAATTCTAAAGATGAATAAATAAATGAAAAGCTGGTTCAGATATGCGTATACTCACGTACACGCAGCCAGAATGTGGAAACAGACATAAATTCTAAAGATGAATAAATAAATGAAAAGCTGGTTCAGATGTGCGTATACTCACGTACATGCAGCCAGAATGTGGAAACAGCCCAAGTGTCCGTGGACAGACACACAGATGAACCAAAGGAGGTAAACACATACAGTGGAAAGGAACTTCTGACACATTGTACAACATGAGTGAACCTTGAAGACCTTATGCAAGTACCGTGTGATTCCATTTCTATGATGTATCCAAAGTAGTCAAAGTCAAAAACGTAGTTGCCAGGGGCTGGGGGAGGGAGATTGGGAAGTTAGGATTTAAGGGGGACAGAGTTTTCCATCTGGGAAGGTGAAACATTCCAGAGGTGGATGGTGGTAATGGTTGTACAATAATGTGAATACACTTGATGCCATTGACCTGTACACCTAAATAGTTATACTGGTAAATGTTATGTTATATATATTCTACCACAATCTAAAATAATAATAACAATACAAAGGGGAAAGAAGCCAGCTTCCTGGGTCCTGCTGTCAATAAGTCTGATTTAGTAGGTGAATTTATTAAGGTCTCATCTGTAGACAGAATTCATCCCAGATGTCTCTACTGATAAGATGAGGGTGTGAACAATGTCCCGAAGGCCAACAGGGATGTTTAGGGACACAGAGACCAGTGACAGCAGAATGGTGACACTGCTCGTGAGCTGAAGAAGTGATGGTGGAGAGGACAGAGCTGGTGTTGCCCAAGCCCAGTGAGAACTGTCGCCATGACATGGCCCAGCCAGGATGAGGGGCTGAGCAGCCCTGAGGAGGTGTATGCTACAGAGACGTAAAGACAAAGCAGGACAGAGGCTGGAAGAAATATGCTGACCCCTGCCCCTTCTCTTTTCTCATCTGCCTTCAGGGCCTCCCATTCACCAAACCCAACTCAAAGCCAGACAGCAGACTAGGAGCCAGGGATCCAGTTAGCAAGAGATAGCCCAGTAGGGTGCAGAGCAAGCAGAAAAATGTGGAGAATAAGTCTGGAGGAGGCAAACAGAATAAACCACATAATAGGTCTCTGTAGGGCTCTGGATTCTGTTTTTATTATTTTTTCAATTTTTTATTTAACTTCAATTTAGTTAACATATACAATATTATTAGCTTCAGGGGTAGGATTTAGTGATTCCATTGTATATCACACCCAGTGCTCATGCTATCAAGTGCCCTCCTTCATGACCATCACCTGGTTCCCTCATCCTGCAGTTACCCCATCCTCCATCTTCCCACCCACCTCCCGTCCAGCAACCCTCAGTTTGTTTCCTAGAATTCAGCATCTCTTATGCTTTGCCTTCCTCTCTGTTTTCATCTTATTGTATTTTCCCTTCCTTTCCACTATGTGGATTCTGTGTTTCTTAAAAAATACCTTAGGAAATCCTTTTGTAGGGGCCCCCAACACATCCTGAGGGCATGGTCTTAGGAGGAAGGGCTGGAATGCAAGAAAGCACTGAGTGGTCGAAGTGTTGAGGAAGGTAGACCACGGGGTAGACCAAACTGATAGAAGGGGCACAAGACCCAATGCCACAACTGTGACCCACAGACTGGTACTATTGTTCCCCTTCGGTTCCTAAACTGAGTCATCACTGGAGCACACTGCCTGTGCTGCACCGTCTCAGTGAGCTCTGAACCATAATGCACACAGTTATGGTTCTGTGGGTGAGCAGGCACCTGATGTAGATTTGCCTGTCTGAGAAAGTGGGCAAGTTCTTGGCAGACCCAGATGTGATACAGAGCCTACGAAAACCACAAGCATCATTATTCTAAAGACCGCATCTGCTTTCAAGTAAACTCTCTGATTAAGCAATAAACCTGCATAGTTCTAAGAAAGTCAGATGCAGCCCCCAAAACTTTGTGACCTGTGTATTAATACAAATAGGTTGCTAACTGTGGGCAAGGAAACAGGAGCTATGTCAAGAAGTCGTCCATTATGTAGAATTTGAGTGTAAAGCTTTTAATATACAATAAGCATCAGTTATATAATGGCAGGATTCATTCTTACTTATTCACTTATTTCACTTACTGAACCCCTATAGTGGAGGGGTGAATCTGGGTGCCAGGACGATAGAGCTGAACACAACAGATGAAACCTGCTTTCTTGAGCACCTGAAGTAATTCAGGATGGGGCAACAATTTCTGCCACACCACAGATTTTTGGAGGTTAACAGGACTGAATTACTCTTCACAGGACATTAGTGAATGTGCTGATGTTTTCCTAAGAGCAGGTAGTAGAGTAAAATTATAGGCTGTATCCTACAAATTCTGTCCACCAAAGCTTGACACTATAGCTTATCCTTCCTTCCTTCCTTCCTTCCATCCTTCCTTCCTTCCTTCCTTCCTCTCTTTCTCTTTCTCTCTCTCCTTCTCTCTCTTCCCTCCTCCCTCCTTCCTTTCTCTCACCTCCCCCTCCTTCCTTCCTTGCTTTGCTTTCTCCCAATCATACCTAAACTGTTATACTAGTTATGCTTTTTAAAATTATTACTCCAATATTCAGTCCCAGCCAAATAGTTCTGGAACACAACCTTAACCTCCTTCACCACCAAATTCAAGGAGCTTTTAAATTGAAGTCAGAAAACACCCAGAATTGTTCAATAAATAGGCTATTTTGTGTTCTTATAAGTGAACAGAGAAAATACTCTTCCTAAGGAACTATCACATTGTTACTCAATCATATTTTATTGATCACTGATGCCCCAGCTCTAACCAGGGGGACCAACTCATTCCAGTTTCAGCACTAGTGTCTCAGGAAACTGCTCAGTCCTGAGGAAGCTGAAATAGTTGGTCATCCTTCCTCTAACACAGTAATACCTAGCAGATTCTCAATACACATCTTCTGTATGAATGAATGAAGAAACAACCTCAATAAAAAATATGCAAAACCCACTCTCACACTCCACCAACTCAGTTCTCTCTAAGACATTTTCATGTAAAACCAGAAAAACGTGACTTTCATACAAAAGGCTGTTTCCACTTATAATCCTTAAAAATCAGATGTTTTAGGTTTGAACCTTAAAATATTAACATCCACATATAAACTCTGTCAATATATTTATTTTAGGATTTTAGGAGAAAAATGTCACGGTGCTTACTCTTGTTATATGCCGTAACTTTCATTCATTCAGATATAAGTGGGGCAAGAAAATGCATTTTGGAAAACATATTTTGAAACTCTGATCTTTAAAAAACAATCTGATGGCTTTGGGGCAGTCATAAACCTGAGATTATGGCTTTCTTCAAGGCAGAAGCAATGAGGCATGCAGAAATGTGGTTCTCGCTCCTCCTTTCCCTCAATGGCCAAAAAGAGCATTACATATGTAACATCCCTTCAGGAGAGGCTGCAGAACCCAAACAAGCTGCATTTCTGTTTCATCATTGAAGGCAGCCCTTGTCTTGTGACCTCACGCTTCGCAAGCAGTCATTGGTACAGCGACATTTCATCGCTCACAGATACCTCCCAGGCCAGCTCATCAGGAGAGGGCTGGCTGCAGGCTCAGTCTCTCCCACTGCAAAACTTTATTAGCCATTATCCTTCGTGACTTCAAGGTGAGATCTCAGCATGCAGTAAGAACTGCTCATTTTCCACTGTTTCTCACATAACAGGCAAATTTATTTCCCGTATAAAACAGAAATTGCAGGTGTAAATGCCACCTACACAGCTCTTTCCCTGCAGGCCCCCCACCCCCAAAGACAGTATCTTATCCACAGGATGTGCTTTTCTGTAGTTTAAACCAAGTTAAATAAGAGAGAAGCACAAATGTATTTGCTCCTTTCTTTCTTCTTTCTTTTCTTTCCTTCTTTCCCCCTCCCTCCCTCCCTCCCTTCCTTCCTTTCTTTCTCTTTCTTTCTTTCTTTCTCTCTCTCTCTTTCTTTCTTTTCCTTCCTTTCTTCCTTCCTTCCTTCCCCTTCCTTTCTTTCCTTCATTTTCATTTGTTAAATGGTTTTTATAGTTAAGCTGTCTATTGTGGAGCATAACTTCTCTATTGAGTTATAATCAGCAAACAAAATTGTAACACATTTAGAGTGTACAATGTGATGACTTGATATACACATATGCAGACAGTGAGCAGGACATCAAGCTTTAATTAACACATCCATCACCTCACATAGTTACCCTTTTTTTAGAGAACACTTACATTTTACCATCTCAGCAAATTTCAGTTGTATCTTAGTGTTATCAACTACAGCTGACGTGTTATACACTAGATCTCCAGAACTTATTCATCTTATGACTGAAAATCTCTATCCTTCGACCAACCTCTCCCTATTTATCTCCTTCTCCCTATCCCTTATCAACCACCATCTATTCTGCTCTCTGGTTCTATGTGTTTGACTTTTTTTGTTGTTGTTAGATTCCATACATAAGTGATACTATATGGTATTGATCTTTCCTTGTGTGGCTCATTTCACTTAGCATAATGCCCATCAGGTCCATCCACGTTCTCACAAAGGACAGGATTTCTTTCTTTTAAAAGGCCATGGACTCTGAAAAACAACCTGAGGGGTTTTGAAGGGGCAGGGGGTGGGAGGGTAGGGGAGCCTGGTGGTGGGTTTTAGGGAGGGCACGTACTGCATGGAGCACTGGGTGTGGTGCAAAAACAATGAATACTGTTACGCTGAAAAGAAATAAAAATAAATTTTTAAAAAAAGAATAAAAAAGGCCAATATGCCATTGGATGTATAAAGGCAACATTTACTTTATCCATTTGCCTGTTTTTCGGATGCTTGGTTTGTTTCCACTGTAAATAATATGCAATGAACATGAAGGTATGAATAGCTCCTGAAATAGTGATTTCATTTCCTTTGCATATGTACCCAGAAGTGGAACTGCTGGATCGTATGGTGGGTCTATTTTTAATTTCTTGAGGAATCTCCATACTGTGTTTCACAGTGGCTGCACCAGTTTACAAGGATTCCCTTCTCTCCATATCTTGGCCAACACTTTTATCTCTTTCTGATAATAGCATCCTGGCAGGTGTGAACTAGTATCTCATTGTGGTTTCAATTTGCATTTCTCTGATGATTGGTGATGTTGAGTATCTTTTCATGTACTTGTTGGCCATTTGTATGTCTTCTTTGGGAAAATGTTTATTCAAGTTCTTAGGTACTGAGGGTTAGGTCTTCAACGTATGAATTTGGGGGTGGGGAGACACAATTCAGCTCATTACAAAGAAGATCTTAAAATTTTAGTTTAAGAATTTACATTTTCTTCCATCTGTAATAGGGAGACAGTAGAGGTTTTTGAGCAGGAGTCATATTATCTGAGTTGTTGTTTTTCAGCAAGCTAGCCTTATTTTTTTTTCTTTTCAGTGTAACAGAATTCATAGTTTTTGCACCACACCCAGTGCTCCATGCAATGCGTGCCCTCCATAATACCCACCACCTGGTTCCCCCAACCTCCCACCCCCCGCCCCTTCAAAATCCTCAGGTTGTTTTTCAGAGACCATAGTCTCTCGTGGTTCATCTCCTTCTCCAATTTCCCTCAACTCCCTTCTTCTCTCCATCTCCCCATGTCCTCTGTGTTATTTGTTATGCTCCGCAAATAAGTGAAACCATATGATAATTGACTCTCTCTGCTTGACTTATTTCACTCAGCATAATCTCTTCCAGTCCCGTCCATGTTACTACAAAAGTCGGGTATTCATCCTTTCTGATGGAGGCATAATACTCCATAGTGTATATGGACCGCATCTTCCTTATCCATTCGTCCGTGGAAGGGCATCTTGGTTCTCAACTCTATGGTCAAATAATCTTCAACAAAGCAGGAAAAAATATACAGTGGAAAAAAGACAGTCTCTTCAATAAATGGTGCTGGGAAAATTGGACAGCTATATGTAGAAGAATGAAACTTGACCATTCTCTTACACCGTACACAAAGATAAACTCGAAATGGATAAAGGACCTCAATGTGAGGCAGGAATCCATCAGAATCCTAGAGGAGAGCATAGGCAGTAACCTCTTCGATATCAGCCACAGCAACTTCTTTCAAGGTATGTCACCAAAGGCAAAGGAAACAAAAGCAAAAATGAACTTTTGGGACTTCATCAAGATCAAAAGCTTCTGCACAGCAAAGGAGACAGTCAACAAAACAAAGAGGCAACCCACGGAATGGGAGAAGATATTTGCAAATGACAGTATAGACAAAAGGTTGATAGCAAGCTAGCCTTCTTTGGTGTTGTGTAGGATGTCCTGGCAGAAGGGAAACCCAAGGGTGACTATTGTTTCATTGTAGGCAAGAGGTAGTAATAATCTGATTTAGGACAGTAGAAATAGAAATGCAAATAGGAGGAAATGGGGCAGGGGATAAATTCAAAATAATAAGCAGGATCTGGCTTGATGCAGGGGTGAGGATAAGGGAGAGGTCAAAGGCCATCTTGAGGTTTCTGAGGCTGGAGGATGGAGTGGGTGGGGGCTGTGCTCACCGAGATGGGAATAGAAAAGGAGAAGCAGATGGGGTGGTGAGGGGGAGGGCAAGTGCAGTTTTGGGCCTGATGGTGACTTCGAGAGGCGTGTATGACACCAGAATGGAGCTGTTGCAAAAGCAGCTGATGTATAAGTACAGACCTTGGGCCTCACCAAGAGTCATATTTTCAACAGCAGGCTGGCCTGAGGCAAACTTTTGAGTAGAAAAATTTGTCACTGAGGTCTTTCACTTTCCTCCTGTTATTGCCCTTAATTCCTGAGTCCCAGGCCCACATACTCTCACACTGCCTTTCTTCCTCCCAAATGCAGATACCCCTACACTCAAATTCAGTGCCTTCTGAGTCATATAGAAGGAGGACAGAATGATGATGCCAGTTGGAAAGGAGTGCTAGTTGGTCCCAAGAGATCCACAGTGGGTGGCATTTCAGGCAGTATCAAGAAAAGGAGAGGGATTTTAGCCTATGCCTGGGAAGTATTTTGACTAAAAGTGCCTTCCCAGTGCTCCTGGAATCACAGCATCCCCTCAGCCTTCTCAAAGGACTCTGAACCAAGAAATCATACTTTGACTACGTACTTGTAGCTGTTTCTGACAAAACGCCTTCAGCCCTAAAATTTGTATTTAAAAATCAAGAATCATATGCATGGATTTGCATGTAAAATGGGTTTGTATCATACTTGCAAACATGACCTTCCTGAAGTAGTAGATATCTAGTGGGCCCCTTGTTCTGAGAAAGGGCCATCGATTCACCATTCCACTAGCATCATTTAATGGATGAATTATCTTTCTGTTTGCCTCTGAAGAATTCTCCAGAATGCTCTTCTTATTAGGATTAGCTGTGGACCATTTCCTGTCCAATTTTAGGTTCACGACGCCACCATGAGTAAATGGATACCTGTCTATTTCAAGCTTGCCAAGTCTTGTACTTTGTTGAAGAAACGCATGCATTCTACCGAAAGATGAATTACCTCTTTTCTCTGGGCCTCTATTTCTTTTGGGTAGTGTCACACGGATTGGCCCTGGGCAGCCACTCCACTTCTGAATCCGTCATTGCTGTAGTAATGCCAGGTCTTCAACTAACTGAAGGTCTCTCACTGCAGCACCCCTTCCAGTGACTACACTTGCTGATACATGGGAGACCCGGTTATCTCTACTCTCCTCCCAGTGTCCCCAAGAAATGAGCTTGCTTGAGATCAGTCATCCCTGTCCAGCACATGGCTTGGCGTTGGGACAGAAACACTTTTATTCCTTCAACAGAGAAGGAAGGGAGTGAAGAAAGAACAGGAAACAGAGCTAGAACCAGAGAGCAGGTGCCCAGGGCAATCGTACAACAGTGAAGGGCTATTGAGGAGACGTGGTAGGAGGAAGACCCCCTCTTTCTTTCCAGAGCCTCTTTCTTTTTCTCTCACAAACTGCATTTCTGACTTTCTTCACCTCGAAGCCAGTAGGAAGGACCACTGCTTTTATCATTCCAAAGTCTGAGCTGCTGGCTAAGATCTGAATTAGCAAGTTCGTCTCTTTATAACTATGGATCATCTGCAGTGAAATGATACCAATTGCCCAATGCTTTCCAGGCGGTGATCACCCAGTGGGCCCCAGGGCCATTGCCCTAGCAAGCATCTCAGTGTCTTAATTCCCTTTTTCTGGTTTCAGATAATGCTCAAGTAATCTGGAGCTATTGTTTTCCCCTTTTCATTCAGGATTGGGCAGTTCAGCTTAGACAGCTCTTCTCCTTTTAGCCAGAATGAGAAAAATCCTATGGCTCTTGAGCTCAGATGTGATGCTAAATTAATATGCCAAGGTGGGTTTTTTGTTGTTGTTTTTGTTTTTAATGGATAACATTATTCTCAGAAAAAAAATCATGGTGTTCTCATTTTCTGCACTGTCCAGTACAGTAGTGATTAGCCTCATGTTTGAATTTAAATTTAAATTAATCAAAATTTAAAAAAAATAAAATCCAGTTCCTCAGTCACACTAGCCACATGTCAAGTACACAGTGACCACATGTGGCTAGCAGCTACCTTGTTGAACAAGCAACATAGAACACTTCCAACTTCACAGAAAGTTCTACCCGATTGGTTTTAAATAACCACTGTTTCAATTATTCTACTGCTGACCTTTGGTTGTGAAATGTAACTATTTCTTGGCTCTATGGCCTTTGCCACACACTTGGATTTGATCTAATAACAAAAGATCACTGGTTACAGGATATGTTTTCTTTGTATTACTGTCTTAATTGCTATTATTAGGTACTTGCCAGGTTTATGACTGATTTACTTATTCATTATTTCACAGGTATAATTTGCTTGTATGATTAATAGAATTTATTTCTAACCTGTATTCTGCTTCCCTGATATTGACATTCATTGATTTATTCTTCATTTATTCATTGGGTACTAACAGAGGGTATGTTCACCATGCTTAGAGACTGTGGTGTATTAAGTACAGAAAACATAACATCACAATAAAGATCTGGGGCTCTGATATCCATTCACTGCCTAGTGCCATTCCTCATTTCCTCATAAAGATAATAAACATACGGATCTCATGGAGTTGTGAAAATGAAATAGAAACACGTACCATTATTAACACAAAAATGTTCATATACTAAATGGTCAAAATGTTATTTTAATGATCGACCACTTTTCTTTCATTATTGTTATTAAGGGGTGTTGTTTAAGGCTCAAAAATATGGAAGAATCCCAGTCTGACCTTGTTCTCAGTGTTGTCTTGTCTTTTCTGGCCAATCATTCTGCAAAGGAAATGAAGAGGCAGGACTGGGATTGTGGTTAGTGGGAATGTGTAGCTTCTTGCTAAAACAACCATTTTGACAGTTGCTGCAGTATGGTGAAATTTCCTGTTCTTTGTGCCACTGCTTTTCCTCCATAAATAAAAACTATGAATAAGCTGAACAGCAGCAAGTGAATAAGAAATTCGATTCTGAAAATGCTTGTTCTTCTCTTATAAAAGAACAGAGCCCTTTCTAGAACAACAACCCAAGTTGAAGATAATTGAGTTTTCCTTGCTCCCTCGTCTCATTCCCTACTTTTTATTAAAAAAGAATTTATTACTTATTGAGAGACAGAGAGAGAGCATGCGAGCAGAGGGAGGGGCAGAGAGAGAGAGGGAGAGAAAGAATCCCAAGCAGACTCCATGTTGAGCACGGAGCCCTATGTAGAGCTTGATCCCAGGACCCAGCGATCATAACCTGAGCTGAAATCAAGAGCTGGAAGCTTGACCAACTGAGCCATCCAGGCTCCCCTCATTCTGTACTTTTTAAAGTGATTTCATTGTAACAAGAATAAAATTGATGATGAAAAATAACACCACCCTTATTAATTGGGAGCACTTGGATTTAGTAGAAATTCTTTCAAAGAATTCAAAGCACTTAGAGAACTAACTTCTGTCTGAAACCTTTAGATAATATGTGGCAGGAAGTCAGTTAATAGGGTGGGTACACATTTAGGTAACTCTTTGGTGCACTAAGATTACCTTCATTTCATCTCTACCTGTTCTTGCCTTTACCCCTTTTGGTGTGAGCCATCTAAGCCACCCATATTCATGCAATTATTCTTTGGGCCTTCCCAGGCACCTCACAGTTCGACCTCCCTGCTTCCTCTGGCACTACTAACCACCTCACTCCTTGAAAGGGTATCCCTGGTATTCACAGCTTTGTTTCTGAGCCTGGCTCTCGGGACTCTCTAAACCGGAGTATATAGGGATGTAATCTTATTAAAATTTAATAGTACTTCTGACAAGGATATTGCTAATATGCTATTCACATGTTTAGATGTTGTAAAGTTGAGAAAATTACCTAAAGTGATGGATTACACAATGAGGACAATAAGAAAACAACAGATTGGAGCAATGAACCAATTGAAAAATCTTCATCTTCGGTGCCTCCAAAACAACGTCCAGATTGAGAATGGAGAAAAAGAGAAGTGGGTGGAGGGTGATGTAAGATGGTTGCAAGTTTATTAAGGAAAATTATATTAAGTATATATTAAGAGAAGTTTGGGATATGGATAGAACAAGTGACTCTAACTCTTTTCATTGATGATTGAGAAAATAATTGATTTAACAGTCATGAAACATTTGGGGGAGTGTGTGTCTGCCACACACTCTGTGCTCAATATCAGACAGTTTTCTTCTTTTCCCTGTTGGTTAGACTAGAGCTAGAGCTTTGTGGACTCTTCTGGGGTGTGTGCATACTTTAGGATGGACATTGACATGAAGAGCTCTCAGAGGGATGCGGGAGGAGTTGAAAATCTATATGATGTGATGTGTGGAGGCACCATGTCTGTCCTCAAATGTGTGAGGGCTTTCAAAAGATGGTCTTATTTAGACTGCTGTTCATCTTGAAAGGGTCAGCTTATAGCTGTGCTATCACTGAGCTGTAATATTAGGGTTAAAATGAGTGTCTTTGGGGCTGTCTTCTATACCTGGCATGTCCTGGTCTTTTCAGTAAGTGTAGATCTCAAGTTCCATAAAAAGTGGAGGTTAAAACTATCTCTTGCACCCCTGGATCCCACATTTAACACAGCACTTGGCACATAGTAAGCACTCAAAGAATGATGTGTTGAGATGAAGACAATTTCTCTCCATAAATTGTGTGCTCCCCGTGGTTAAGCCCTGGCCTATTTCTCACTGCTTTCTCCCTCTGATATATTTCTTTAAGATGTATTTATTAATGGATAAATAGATGTGGTATACACACACACACACACACACACACACACACTGGAATACTATGCAGCCATCAAAAACTAAAATCTTGCCATTTGCAATGACATGGATGGAACTAGAAGGTATTATGCTAAGTGAAATAAGGCAATCAGAGAAAAACAATTATCATATGATCTCACTGATATAAGGAATTTGAGAAACAAGAGAGAGGATCACAGGGGAAGGGAAGGAAAAATGAAACAAGATGAAACCAGAGAGGGGGACAAACCATAAGAGACTCTTAATCTCAGGAAACAAACTGAGGGTTGCTGGAGGGGAGTGGGGTGGGAAGGATGGGGTGGCTCAGTGGTAGACATTGGGGAGGGTATGTGCTAGAGGAGTGCTGTGAATTGTGTAAGACTGATGAATCACAGAACTGTACCCCTATAACAAATAATACATTATATGTTAATAAATTAAATAAATAAATAAATAAATTTTAAAAAGATGTATTTATTTATTTGAGAGGGAGAGAGAGGGAAAGCAGGCGGAGGGGCAAAGGGGGAGAGAGAGAGTCTCAAGCAGTCTCCCCACTGAGGGCAAAGCCCAATGTGGGACTCCATTTCAGGACCTTGAAATCATGACCTGAGCTAAACTCAAGAGTCAGACACTTAAGCCACCCAGGCAACCCTCCCTCTGATATTTCATTCATTCGTGGTCTTATCCTTCACTTCTCTATGGGGAAGGTACCTAAAGGCTTGGCACTTCTTGCCAGACCCATTTTTCTACTTCCCTGCTGGATATTTCCAATTGGAAATCTCATTGTCTCTTCAATCACTAAATTACTAAGTTCCAGCTCCTCATCTTACCCTCCAGGCAAGCCTTCCCTCTGATTTCCCTATTTCAGTGCTGACTCAACCATTTATTCAATCACCCAACTTCTCAATAATAATGCATAAGTACTTGAGACTGTGAATGAGAGATACATAGTATAGCTTGGTATTAGCTAAAATGGGGCCCATCAAAGCTAGTCAGTGAGACTTATGTAGACCCAACACATATGCCTAGTGTATAAGCCAACTGTTGGAGGAGATCATGGAGAAGATATGATCACCCGTTGACCTGCTTCAAAGAGGAGAAAATAAGTATCTTGTCACAAAACAGACAATCAGGTCTGGGATGAATTGCTGAGCCCAGAACAAAGAAGCCAGAGAGAAGCACCAACACTCTCCTTGGAGAGGAATCTTTGGCAGCCTTACCACCCTCTCCCTGTAGTGTGAGTTCTCAGGGTACTAAAGACTTGCCCTTGACTGCTTATTCTCTTCTGCCTGCCTTTGAAATAAGGGTGTGAAATAACTCTCCACCCTAGAACCAAGATCTCTGAAGACGCCAGTAAGAGATTAGCTTTAATTGTGGTCATCACCAACCTCTGGATTAGTTTGCTGTTAGCTGGACAGCCCCTTTGGCAGAATGACTTAGAGAACTATAGAGGATATTTTCCATAAAAAATTCTCAAATACACAGCCTATAATTACATTTCATTGTTCGGTTCTTAAAGATTTTTTTCCCCAGTTTTCTGAGGTATCTTTTGAAAGGTCCCTTAAAGGAACCAGACTGTAAGCCACTGTCAGTGACTCCTTAATTATCAATGAGTGTCTTTCCTAGGGGTTAGCTGGCTCTCAGCTTGGTGGTATTACACTTGCATTGGGCTGCACTTACAGAAGACAATAATCTGTTCTTGGTGTGTGTTGTTTCCCTGAGACAGCATTTCTTGATTTTCCAGTCACTTAAGGACAGTTAGAACACCCAAAGGGCACTTGTTTGCAAACCTGTTCAGTGCATATACACAGGACCCATATTGGATGCTCTGTAGAAGTTAGGGACCATGTGTCTCCTCTGAGTCTTCAACACCAAGAATTTGCTAATACACATTTATTAAATTAATCAGAATCAGTATATGAACCTGGATTTCTCTGTTCCTAAATTAGCCAGGGGCACAATTCACCATGACCTGTGTGTGTTCCTTTCAGTAATTCATTTAATATTTACTTGCTTGCAACTTGCTAGGTACTGGACTTGGAGAATTTAAGGAGTGAAAACGAGTAAGCGGTAATCATGACACTGAACTATGTTAGGGGAAGTGTGGGCAAGGCTAACTCCTAGCCCCTTGGCAAGGTCAAAGCTAGTCTGGTTGTTTACAGGTAAGGTTTATGCTGATTGGTCAGCAGAAGAGAGTGTAATCTGGCTAGTGAGGAGGGGCAGCTGCTAAGATCTGAAGGAGTCATTAGCACCTGTAGGCAAACAGGGGTAATGAACCCAAACCTTTAGCATTTGATTTAAAGCTATGCAACCCTGCCACTAAGCACCTTTTAGCTGACTCTCTGATACCTTACACACTGGCCCCATCCCCTTGCCTTCTTGTTCCTGCTACTGCTGGTCTCCTTTCCAGGCTCTTCAAGCTTGTCCCCCCCACCTCCAATCTGTCCCAGCTCCTCCTGCCCAGCACCCATCCATAGCCAGTCATATCTGGCATAGCATCCTTTGTCTTCAGAGCATATTTCAGAATATTTCAGAAGCCTGGAGCCTCTTGACAAACTTACACTCCAGTTGGAGGGAGGTACAGAGAAAGGTCCCGGGGATACAGTTTGAATTGTAGCCCCCTCTGTCAGAGCTGTGCAAATTTGGGAAAACAATACAACATCTTTGTCTGTAAAATGAGGATAATAACGCCGGTCTTGAAAAGGATTGAATGAGATGATGGTATAAGTTTGTAAGCAGTGAGAATCTGACTGAAACGTAAGAGTCTTGCCTCAGCCCTTAGGAGGTCAGTGGGGCCCGAAGCTCCACACCTGTGCACAGTCCTATTTCAGTTCTGATCATCATCAAATGACTGAAAGTTGTTGAAACCTGCAAACTCTGATTACCTATTGGCTATTTCCCCAGGGATGATCCACAGCTACTCTTTGAATCATCCTGGCTTGCTTCTACTTATTGCCTAAGACTTAACAGGAGCATTAACTTCTCTTACAAGCACTTCCTGGTATTCCCCTCTCCCTCTGCCTAATTCAAGACTGAATCCCACGCTCCTCCTGGGCATGCTGATGGTTCCCAGAGCATGCCTCTATTTTTTTTTTTTTTTTTAGATTTTATTTATTTATTTGGCAGACAGAGATTACAAGTAGGCAAGAGAGGCAGGCAGGGAGAGAGAGGAGGAAGCAGGCTCCCCGCTGAGCAGAGAGCCCAATGCGGGGCTCCATCCCAGGACCCTGGGATCATGACCTGAGCCGAAAGCAGAGGCTTTAACCCACTGAGCCACCCAGGTGCCCCAAGCATGCCTCTATTAAAGCACGCAGGTAGCACTGATTTTCTGAGCTGTTCCCCTCTATGAATCCCATGATGGTGGAGGCCACATCTTTTACTTCTAGATCTTTAATACACAGTAGGTCCTCAATAAATATTTCTGGAACAAATGAATGAATGGAATTCCAGACTCATCTCTAATGTGTACATTTCCTGCTTTCTTTGAAGAGACTGTCAACATAAAATGACCACAGGAATTCCATTCCCCGAAGTAGAACTGCATATCTTCATAGTAGATGCTGGCCTGGTGATGGCTCCTGTACAATAAGATGCAGGGAAGAAAGCCCAGGGATGGGTGGTTTCCCTTACATACTCCTTTATTACAATATTCTTCTATTGCACGCTTGGATTCTGTGGAGAAGCAGACAACCATGGTATAAACAAAACTCATAAAAAATCAGTGCTATATCACCATAAAGGATTCACTTTGGAATGGTTGGAAAGTAGAGACTTCACTGGTTGTGTATCTAATGTAATATTTGAGTGCCTGGACTTTGGACTCCAATAGACATGAACTCAAACCTTAGCTGTTTCTCATCAACTACATGATCTTAGGCAACTTTCTTAAACTTGCTGGGCCTCATTTTTCTCAGCTTTATAGGCTTTGTATGCCTCGGACATTTGTGCTGAGGGTTAAAAGAGATAACGCATGCCAGCAATTAGCACAGTCTCTGACACCTGGGAAGTGCCCAGTATCTGCCACTTCTTGCTTTGGTGTCATTGTTTTCATTATCAGGAAGTCACCCCTTTCATCCTCCTGTCAGCTGTCTTTGAACATCTCTCCAGTTCTGTGGATGTCAAGGGCATCATACTCCATAAGACTTTCAGTGTCTCTGATAGCATTTGTAGATTTGTGTCTGTTTGTGGATAGAGTTACTTATTTTATTTTATTTTATTTTTTATATTTTATTTATTTATTTGACAGAGAGAGATCACAAGTAGGCAGAGGCAGGCAGAGAGAGTGAGAGGGAAACAGGCTCCCTGCCAAGCAGAGAGCCCGATGCGGGACTCGATCCCAGGGCCCTGAGATCATGACCTGAGCCGAAGGCAGTGGTTTAACCCACTGAGCCACCCAGGTGCCCCAGAGTTACTTATTTAAAAAAAATAAAAATTCTTTACCTTTCATCAAACCAATAATGTCTCTACAAGTATTCAATCACATCTCAGTTTCTTATGAACAAAGCAATTCCAAACATTTATTCTTTTCTTCTCTTCAGTCTCCAGCCACCTAGCTGGTGCCTCTTGCCCTCCACAGCGACATGTACTCTGCAGGAGAACCATATTTCACATCTAGGTAATTTCTATGCATTTCTTTTGCCTTTCTGATCAGGCCTGTTTCTGATCAGGGGAAAAACCCTTAAGCTTCTCTGGAAAACACTTTTTCATTCTGTGTCATACCACAGAGAAGGAGAAGAGGAAGAGAAAGAAGGACCTAGATAATTAAACAGTTTATACAATTCCAGTTAGATGTGTGTTTTACCTTATAGCTTTTGAGGTATCTTCATGCTCATTTTTAACACTCTATTTTTATTATACAACTACATAGTGTTTGTAGCAATGTGGCTACAAATTGAATAGGACAAAGTTCTTGCCCTAGTTCACAGTAATCCTGAAAAATATAAACAGCCTATATTTGGATTATGCTCCATGTATGATGAGCAGACTGAAACTTGCTCAGCCGGGAAGATTACTTGTCCAAGAACACATAGCTGATCAGTACGGGAATGGGACTAGAATCCAGCGTTGCATTCCCTACCTATATCAAGCTACCTCCTTTATGCCTCGGTTAAGTCAAGCAATGTTCAAGCTACTTGTGAACTGTAATAAATGTCACAAAATATGTATACAGGGCAAGAAGACTTTGTGTATATTTAGCAACTCAAATACTGTGAACTTTGTTTTCCTAATATAGTTTACTGGCCAAAATCTGAAAAGGGAGCACTAGATGACATTTATAATCCATATCTACACAACCAAGAACTAACAGCATTCATCCCAAAATGCAATAAACATTACACCAAGCTTCTTGTACATGGTTACTAGCTATTTGGTTATCACATAATTAAGCAAACCAATTTCAACACTAATATTTAGATTTGAACTATGAACCCTACTCAAATGAAAAAGCAACACTTTGCTGAATCCTGAACCAATAGCAAATACTGATTACTATACCGGAATCAGAAGCTAAATTCCACCAAACCACCAGTGAGTCATCTCAAACGGGAGTTAAATTGGAAAATACTGGACTTGAAAATCAAGATAGTGTTCAGAACTAAATGTCAATCTTTCCAACATTATATTCAGATACAGTCCCTATAACTCATGAAGCAGTCAACAGAAGGAGGGAGGATGGGCTCCTGTTCACGTGCCAGTAAGTACTGGCCAACCCTGCAGCCAAGTTCGCCAAAGCCAACAAACTTGACCTTGTTATTTAGAAACGAATATGGAGTGAAAAAAAATTTAAATAAAAAGCAAGACACTCATCGTTCAATGGGAGCCATTTTGTAAAGAACAGCTGTGAAAGCAAATTTCACGTCTCCCTCTGTTGCAATCCCAAGTAACTGAGAGTACTGCTCTGCCACTTCTATTTTTGTAATGTCACACGCCCACAGAGAGTTCACAGGCAAGCTAGCTGCAGGAAAGATTGGTTCTCCCTTTTGTACCACCACCCTTGAGAGACAGGCAGGGAATTTGCTGCTAAGGAAAGCTAATACGTATTAACCAGAAAAAGGAACCAGAGGCAATCAATAGATCAATCAGTCAGGTTACTTAATTCATTTCACTTGTGTCAGAGCTTGAACTGTTTGTTGAGGACGTGGTGGGGAGAGTTAGGAACTGGAACAGGAAATAAGTGGAATTTGAGATGGAGGTAGAACTGAGTGGGGTTAAGGGAGTGACCTGCTGCATTAGTTGGCAAAATCCTTGGGGTTGTTTCCTTTTTTCACTTCCAACAGACTTGCTACCAATCCACTGAAACTGCTTTTTCCAGGATCCCAACTTGAAAAGTGAAATTTCCCAATTAGAAGTGGTTGAGCCTACAGTGTGTGTATATATTTGATTCTTCACTCAGGTGTACAGCGTGGCCCCTCTGTACTTGTGTCCAGCCTAGTTCTAAGCAGTGAAAACATGACTGAGCATTTAAATTAGACACAACCCCTGCTCTTGTAGGCCTTATATTATAGTAAGCCAATAGAAGCTAAAGCATGTCACAATTTGGGTCTAAGCTCAGAACTGCAACACTGTCACTTCTGATGCATTCCACAAGGTGAAATGACTTACAAGATCAGCCCAGATTCAAAGAGAGGAGAAATAATTGCAAAATCATGTTGCAAAGGAAATACAGTGAAGAAAAAATTGCAGCCTTTTTTGCCATGAATCTACCAGAGTCGGATCCCTTCCCCGCCCCCACCAGAAGCAGATCTTGAGATAAGGAATTGATTGCAAGTAGTTGATTCAAGAGGTGATTCTAAGGAAAAAAGTAGGGAAGTAGGATAGGGCAAGGAGGAAAAGCTATTCAGCGTTTGTTCATAAGAAGGTTCTCACTGCAGAAAACTGAGTTCAGTCCCATTGGAAACCTCCCGGACTCTGTACAGAACCTATGTCAGAGTGACCCCCATCAGAGGGGAGGGAAGATAGGGCATGTATGCACCAGTTCCCGTATCATTGGTTGAGGGCTCCTGCTGGAGACATTGACACCTTGGGACTTCTAGCCTTCCTCTGGCTAGCCAAGTTTGCTTTTTTTTTTTTTTTTTTTTGCTTTCTTTTCTTTCTTTTTTCCCTTTCCTTTTCTTTTTTTTCTTTCTTTTCTTTCCTTTTCTTTTCTTTTCTCTTTTTTAAAAGCTTGCTTCTTTGAGAGAGAATCACAGGTGGTTACATTAAAGGACCTGAATGGTGAGTGCCATGAGACAGTAGTCAAGCACCAACAGGGAAGTTGAATGGGGAAATGGCCACATGATTTAGCCATCTGTTGGCTGGTGGGGATCTGGACAAGAACAGTTTCATTGGGGTGGTGGGAATAGATGCTTGTTTGAGTTGGGATCAAGAGAGAAGAGGTGTAGAAATAAAGGGGAGAATCTATTTAGCAGACTTCCACAGTGAAAATAGTACTCCACAAACTGGAAGGGGCAGTAAGACCAAGGGAGGGTTTAATTTTTTATTGAGGCATATACTGTAGGCCAATTGTATGCATATGGAATGATTTAGTAGAGAAAAAAATGTGACAATACTTGATAGAGAATGGGCATCTGTGAGATTCTGCTCGCTTTCTTGGGATCCCACCTCTGACAATGTTAAAGAGCCCAGACTAGCCCATGAGTACATAAGGAGGGGGTCAGACCAGAGCATTGATGGAAGGGAGGTCTCCTTGAAGAAAGATGCTGCAATATGACAGTAAGAATCAGTAACTATTATTCTAAACCTTCCCCAAAGGACTGATGCTATTTAGCAGGATAAATATAAAATGGGGAAGGGGACTGTCCAGATCTTCTGACAACTTCAGACTAAGATCCAATCTGACATGGGTGCCATGAAACCACAAACACTACTATGATACCTTGTTAGATTTGGGATTCATGGATGCCAGGTGATTAATGGAGTCCAGGTTAAAGTCCATCTCACAGTGAGTTCAGTGGGTCTATGGACCCATCTGTGGTCATTTCCTTGGTTCCTAATTGCATAATAGGATTGGCTATACATAGCACCTGGCAGAACTTTATATTCATTTCCCGACCCATGGAGTAAGAGTCATAATAATAGCCAGACCTGGCTGTTAGAACTGAAGAACCTTAAACTGCATCTTTTTCTTCCACCAAGATAATAAGTCAGAAGTGATATTGCATCCCAAAGAGAATGTCTGATATTAGTGCCACCCTCAAAGATTTAAAAGAACAGAAGTGGTGGTTCTCATCATATCCCCATTTAATTTAACCATATGGCCCTTGCAAAAACCAGATGGATCATATTGCTGATGAGGTGTTATCATAAATTTAACCAAGTGATAGCCCCAATTACAATTGTTCTGGATGTGATATTTCTATTAGGTTTAGAACTAGATCAACATAGCCTCTGTACTTTGTATGTAGTTACTGACTTGGCAAATTCATTTTTTTCTATGTCTATCAAAAAAAGGGATCAAAGGCAGTTTCCAATAACACATAACTTCATGAATTTACCATTTTTATTTCTTCTGAGTTCTATTACAATATAGTCCAACTATTTTTTGATGATCTGGACATTTCACAGAAAATTGTGCTGGTCTACTATATTGTTAGCATCATGTTAGTCAGACCTGGGTAGCAGGAAATGGCAAGTGTTCTCTATGCTCTTGTAAGATGTGTGCATTCTGGGGGTGCCTGGTGGCTCAGTGGGCTAAAGCCTCTGTATTCGGCTCAGATCATGATCTCAGGGTCCTGGGATCGAACCCTGCATCGGGCTCTCTGCTCGGCAGGGAGACTGCTTCCTCCCTCTCTCTTTGCCTGCCTTTCTGCCTACTTCTGATCTCTGTCTGTCAAATTAATAAATAAAATCTTAAAAAAAAAGATGTGTGCATTCTGGAAGTTGGGGTGGGGGGGCAACCCACAGAGATTTAGTAAAGTTTCTAGGAGCTGTAAGGTCTGGAGCATGCCAGGACATTCCTTTAAGGTAAGGACAAGCTATTGCAGTTTGCATTTCCTACCACTAAGAAAAAGGAATAGTGTTTGGTAAGCATCTTTGAAATTTGGAGATAATCATATCACATGCTTAAAAATCCTACTCTATCCTATTTATTGGGTGACTCAGATAGCTGCAAGTTTTGGGTGGATCCAGAACAAAAAATAGCTCTGCATGCAGCAGGCTCAGGCTGCAGTATGAGCATCTCTACTAATTGGTTCATATGATCCATGGACCTAATAGAGATAGAAATACCCATAGTAGAAGAGGACAGTGTGTAGAATCTCATGCAAGCCTCAGTGGTACAGGCACAGTGCAGAGCCTGAGGGTTCTAGAGCAAGGTAATGCCATCTGTATTGAAGAACTATTCACTATCCAAAAAGCAGCACTTGGCCTACTGTTGAGGCCAGGTAAAGACTGAATGCCTGACTATGGAGCTGCAAGAGATTATCAGATGACTGGAGCTACCCATCATAGGGAATAGGGATTTACCAGAGCCAACAAATTATAGGATTGCTGAGGCTCTTCAGTAATCTATCATTCAGTGAAAATTGTACATTTGGGATGGAGCCTAAGCAGGTCTAAAAAGCACAGGCAAGTTACACAAACATGTCTAGACACTATTGCTGCATATCTCCATTGCACAAATGCCTTTCCCTCACCTCACAACTATGTGAACTAAAACATGGATTACTTAAAAACTATAACCCTGGGACTCCTGGGTGGCTCAGTTGGTTAAGCGGCTGCCTTCGGCTCAGGTCATGATCCCAGCGTCCTGGGATCGAGTCCCACATCGGGCTCCTTGCTCGGCAGGGAGCCTGCTTCTCCCTCTGCCTCTGCCTGCCTCTCTGTCTGCCTGTGCTCGCTCTCTCTCTCTCCCTCTCTCTCTGAACTAATATACAAACAAACAAACAAACAAACAAACAAAAAAACTATAACCCTACCAAAGAGCTGCCCGGGTGTAGAGTGGAGAGGAGTAATACTTTCAGTGGACAGAGTCCCATATACACACTTGGATGTCACATTTGTGTAGAAAGGGAAATGGGACTAGGTAAGGCTCCACATAGCTCCTCGGACATTGATTAAGGCCTCGCCAGGACAGAGGTCAAGATGTGCAAGTCTGAAAGGTCAGAGGCAAGGAGTTGTGGAGAAGAATATATTAGAAGGACCTGTGGGAATGCACACAATGAGTCTTGGGGTCAATATCAGGAGCTCAGCCACTCAGTCACCCCCAGGCAGCAAAGTCAGGGTGAAAATGGACAGTGACTGTAGGCTCTATCATTCCTATGCTATGTCACATCACCTAGAAACTGACAGGCTGATAGAATGATGAGTGGTCTCTTGAAGGCACAGCTGAAGCATGAGCCTGGCACAGCTGAGACACTCCATAGGATTGGAATGGAGCATGGTCATTTGGGATACAATATATGCTTTGAGTCATCATATGGCCATTGTAGGACACATTATCCATGAAAGCTAGACTACATGAGCCTGGGAGCCAACAGTTAAGAAGGAATGAGCTCTCATATAATCACTCCCAGTCGTCCGCTTTGGGAAATACTTGCTTCCTAACTCTATATTTTCAGATTCATTTTGATTAGAGGTTCTGGATTCCATGGAAGGGAACCCAGAGTTTATAGCAGATTTCCATCAAGCCCTTTAAATACAAAGCTATCATTTTGGGCTCCTACTGTCAATGTACAAGTAGGAAAAGGAAGTAATTATATTGGTGGACATAACCAATCTTGACTGTCCTCAAGACCTCTGGTTGCTGCTAAATAAAGAGGGTGGAGAGGGGTGTATCAAGAATTCAGGGATGACTTTTTTGTGCTTCTGTGCCTGGTGATAACCATAAATGGACAGTTGTAGCCACCATGGCATGACTAAGGCGCAATAAACAGTGGTTCAAACCTCTTGAGGGTAAACGTCAGGATTACCCACTGCATAAGCAAACTAAGCTAGCAGAAGTGTTGAATGAGGGCGAAGGAAATCTAAAGTGGATAGTGAAAGAGGGAAAATGGAAGAATATCTATTATGTCCCTTTAGAGAGATAGATGGTGGATTATCCTACTCATCCTCCTGTTGAAATTTGCTTTATTTTAAAGGAAATACACCTTGACGTATTAGTTCTACTTGAATATTGAGTTATGAGAATAAACTTAAATGGGTCAGAAGCTGATTACGGCAGTGCAAGTGTTGATGCTTCCTCCAAGGACTTCTGTTGACATTCACTGTTCCCTTGCACGGAGGTGGTTTTGTACCGAAGCACCTGTGACCCTCTTCCTGAGCCCTCATCCTCTATTCAAAGAATGTTGTCTGGTCTATGTTCAGGACTGTACTGAAGGGCTTAAAAGTTAATTTCCTCTAAAGGAGACCTCAGCTAATGTCAGCTGTGTGTTGGTTAAATAAATAACCAATTCAGCCCACCTTCCGATGGGACACACTGAAGTAGATTAAATATAGTCTTCTGGAGGACCATCAGTGGAGTCAAGCCCAAGGTGCCCACAGGCTAGCTTGCTCATTAATGTCAGCCATATTGGCTTTCTTCCCTTCCTAGTCCCAGAGTTTCCTTCTGTTGTTACAGAATCCTAACATCTCAAGGGTTGGGTCTCTTGAGTAGACCAGGACAAACCTTGTTTCCTTGGTAATTAAAAAAAAAAAAAAGTGCTATTATAATTTCAAAATATTATTCCCCCAAAGAGGCTTATAATTAAGAAAATGACACTATGGTTTTTGTTTTTAAAGTCAAATAATGACTTCTCCATGGAAAATAATCAAAGGAAGGTCAGTTGTAAATTACTGTAGTAGCCCGGCAGGAGATTATGGTGGCCTGGTCCAGGGTTTTAGCAGTAGAGATGCATTTGCTTACCAGTTTCAGAAATGGGTCTGGACTCTGGGTCTTCTAAGCAGAAGCCTGAAACTTGACTCTGATAAGATTGTCTCAGTGCTACAAGCTTATGCTAAGGGAATTTTTTAAAATTGATTTGCCCAATCAGGGATGGATTTTACAACACAGACCTCTTTAGAACTGTGTTCCAACTAGTTGGGTTAACATTTTAAGTACAGTAATAAAAATATAAAATTATACAAAGCCCATGTTATCCAAAGTGTTTCTCAGGTCTTTGAAATGTCATTGCCATCATTACTATGATGGCGAGATAGAATATAATGGTTCAGGGAGGTGGAGACCTCTACATGTTCCTGAGGGCCCTGTTTCTGCAGGCCTCACCTGGTTCTGCCCACCTGGGCCACAGCACCCAGCCACCTGGAGTAACTTTTTCTGGGGCAGCAGTTCTCAACCCTGGCTGTCCAGTGAAAATCACCCAGGGAGTTTTTATATATTATTGAGTGCCCTAAAGAGTTTTAGTTTATGTGAAGTTTATCTGTAAATGTTTACTGTATTCGAAGTTGAAACAAAGAAATGTGTTAATATGTATTTTAATTTATTTAAAAATAATAAATGCATTATGTGTTACCATTAAAAAAAAAAAGTCAAGAAAGTGGAGACTGGCTACCTGGATTAAAATCTACAATCCTACCCTTAAACAGACCACTTAAATTCTCTGTGCCTGAATTCCCTCATTCGTAGACTGGAGATAATAGGATCTACCGCATAGGTTTATTGAAGATTAAGGGAAATTATCAATAACAACAACAAACAAATCAATATAATAAGATATCCTACAGACACTAACAAAGGAATATTATCAACTTTAAGTCGACATATTTAAAAATTTAGATGAAGTAGACAAAGTCCTCAAAAAAAAAACTCTCATCAAAACTGATTCAAGAAGAAAAATGAATAAATAGTACTATAACCATTAATAAACTTGAGTCAACCAAACTCTCCCCAGAAAGAAAGCTCAAGGCCATTTAGTTTCACCAGATCGTTCTACAAAATATTCAAGAAAAAGAATTTACAATTTTCCCAGACCCTTTAGAGAAAGAACATATTCCCCAATTCAGTTTATGACTTGAACAAAACTTTGATACTGAAATTCAATAAAGATAGTAAAATAAGAGAAAAAAATCACAAGTTGATCTATAAACTTAATGCAAATAGTGTAAACAAAATATTAGCAAATGTAACCTAGCAATTTTTTTTTTAAAAGGTAGGATAAATCATGGCCAAACTGGATTTACCCCAGGAATTCAAGATTGTTTCAACATAAGAAAATCTATTGTTGTGATTAATCATATTCATAGATTAAACAAAAAGTCCATATAAAGGATGTAGATAGATGCAGAAAAGTGCTTGGTTAGTTTCAATATTCATTCGTAATAAAATACTACAACAGACTGCAAATAGAATAGAATTCCCTTTACTTGCTAAGCAGAAAAAACCTACATCAAATATCCTTTTTTTTTCACTTTGTTTGGGTTTATTTTGCCATTCTTTTTCTAGTTTCCTAGATTGATGCTTAAATAATTGTTTTTGTGCCTTTCTCTTATCTTACATATTCATCTTGAGAATATAAGTTTTCCTCTAATCATGTCTCTAACTGCATCCCAGGAATGTAAGCAGCATTTTCATTAGTATTCATTTTAAAATATTTTCAAGCCTCCATAATGATTTCTTCTTTGATTCATTAGTGATATGGAAATATATGTTTTTACTTCACAATAGAGATTTTTCTAGACTTCCTTTCTTTAAAGTTGCTTTCTACATCATTGCTAGAATATACTCCCTATGCTTGTAAAGCACATCAATACCTTGCTTTATGGTCAAATATACATGAACAAATTTTGTAACTGTTCTATGTGTGCTTCAAAAAATGTGTATTCTACTTTTTAATATTAGCTACACTACTTTTAAAAGTTTCCTTTGGATACTTATATATTTTAAATTCCTCTTTTTGCTTTTTTGAACTTATTAAGCATCATTGTTTTATGATCTGGGTCTGATAATTGTAGTATCTGAAATCATTGTGGACTCTGTTTCCTTTTCTGCTGACAATCGATCATGGTGTCCTATATCCTTGTGTACTTGCCTCTCTTTGATCATATTTGAAAAAAAAGAAAAGTTGTGCATATAATTTGAGGCCTGGGATGGTTGTGCCTTCCTTTAGACTGAAGTTTTATTCTTCTCTACAGCTGTGTGTGGGGCCCCTAGTGTGAGACCACCTGAATGAAAGTTTAGGTCCTGAGGTTCCCCAGACTATTTAAAGGAAAAAAACATGGGCTGTTAGTCAGTGTGAATGCTGGCTTGCTTCTGATCTGCTTTGACCCTACTGCTGAAGATCTTTGGTATCCTAGCTTTAAACATGGGTAGGATATATGAGACTTCTCTCTTCTAGTAGGCTCTGGACTTTGACTTGTGTTCCCCTTGCCCTGGGATTCTGCTTTTCAGTTTCTCTCTCTGGATCAACAAATGCCCTCACAGCAAAGTTTTAAGTACTTTTTTTTCCTATTTGATCTGGCTTTTTCACTTATTCTCAGCAGGAGGGTTTGTTCAGATTATCTTACCATTACTGGAAGCAGAAGATACCAATTAAAAAAATGTTTTATGTCCCAAATTTCAGTATTTATCACATCAGTAAAAGAGTAATAATAACAATAACAATGATAATGATAATAATAATAATAATAATATCAACCCACTCTTTTCTTATAAATATTAAGCAGGATGAAGATGGTAAAAATATGTTGTCATTTTTTTCCACTCTACTGGAATTTAAGCTCTTTCAGAAACAGACTCTAAATTGAAATCACTATAAATTCTCTAACAAAAATCACAAATAATATGTTCAAGCTCTCCTTTTCTGTTTACTTTAAGGATTTGTTCTGTTTTAGAATTCTCAAATAGTGAGAAATTTTTTCTTAACAAAAGAACTCAATTTTATTGCCATAAATAAATGAACAAAGTAGAAAGGATTTCTAAGTGATAACTGAAATATACACTTCCTACATGAAGGGAGTAATTCTTCATTCTGTTTATGAGAGTGGCTTAAACTGCATGATTTAATTTTACCTTTCTTAAAAATAAAAACAAGTCCAGTGGAATCCCAAAGTAGCAGAAATATCCAAAGTTAAAAATCTTTAAATTACTCCAAAAACTAGTGGGTCCATGAAAATAAGTTGAACTCAAAAAAACGCTGAAAATGGTTCAGTTTATTCCCAAAACCTTCCTGGGAGAGAAGTGAGAAGTGGATCTGTTTAATTTCAAGTCTAAAAACAAACCCCTTTTATTGAGCTTATAACACCATTAGGTTGCAGATTAGGGAGCCAAAATAACAAAATTACAAATCATGTTTTGCACCTAAACCAAAGCAGATGAAATTTCTTAAAATTTATCAGTTATTCCATAAAGAATGCTACTCTGAGACCCACTAAGACTTTCTTCATACAGAATATTACAGTGATTTTGTGTCTAAGCAAATGTGACTTCCAAGAAATATATAATATGGTCCCAAGCCCAGCCACTTTCAATTTTATCAAAGCCCTTATTTTTACATGCCTTGAGTACATTTAGGTTGCTGACTTTGGATTCATTCTGATTGTTCATGACACTTTTTTTAGTCCATTGCTAAAATGTGGTGTCATCATTTCTTGTGAACAGAGACCAAGAGACATCATACAAAACTCTCTTTCTAAACCTAGATCAGCTCTAAGAAATCTTAATTCATCTACAATATCAAAAACAGAACAAAAAAACCAAAGTTCTCTATCACTTTGAAGTGAAGAATTATGTTAAAGATAATTTTATTGACAGGATAAAGTGTTTCATCTGTATTCCCAACTCTCTTTACCACTTTCCAAACCTGTTCACAGAATCTCAGCCAGGTATTTTCCACCCCTCTCCTGTAGCAAATCCCAAGCTCTTGACACCATTACAGGAAAGACCATGTCTAGCAGGCTTGTATTGCAATGTGAAGGTTTCACATGTAAACTTTAGGTGAATATATATACAACACATAACAGTGGACACTCAAGCAGACTTGCCTAATGATACTAATCTTTTTATAATACTTTTTCTTTTGAAAAGTAAGGTAAAACGCTCATTATGTACAGGCTAGGAAAGGGAGAGGGACACAAAATCAATCAGATATTCCCCCCCCACCCGCCCCATGTAATCTTTGATGGTGGTCATTTGGCCAGTCTAGGAAATCTTCAAAGCAGTAGTTTTGGTCATCTTCTGATTTTCCCTTGGGAGTCTTCCCATAGTCAGTGCTGCTTTTACTTCCTACGTTCCCTAACCAGGTATCTGGTATTATTTCCAATGTTACATTTCACTTCACAGAAAGCACTTTCTGCTTTCTCTTAACTGAAAGACTCTTTCTGACTTATAATGTAAATACAAGGGGTCCTCACTTTGCACAGTTCTAATATATATAAATTTCAGTTATCACTGTGTTAAATGTGACTAACTGCATCAAGCTGAAACTTTGCTATTTGTTCTTCAGTCCGAAGATCACCACATAAAAGATGTGAGTCATGATCAGTGACCACCATGTCACCCCCTTTAGAGTCTGTCAGTGACTGGTCCCTGCATCTGTTATCGGTCATGCACAGACAGCAAAGTGTGTGGTTGTGTGGCCTCCTTGTTTCCCCGGGATAAACCCACATGACATTTTACAGAAATGAAGAATCAAAAGATAGACTAAGCCAACAAAGATGAATGTATAACTAATAAAAAAAAAGTGGAGATATTGGGAAACTCAAATTGTAACTAAGTGGAGTTATAGAAGAAATAGTTGATTGTGGGAAACATAGACGCTGCCCCTACTGGAGACACTCTAGACATGCAGTCAGATGAGCTTCAGGAAGATAAACTTAACACACAAAAATTAGGAAAGTAGCTATGATGGAAAGAATAAAGATGTTCTGGCGAATTGACACCACCACCACCACCAACAGAAATTTGTATTTATAGAACTCTCAGTTTTTCATGACATTGAAGATTCAAAAGATAGAATGTTGGAGGTTAATATAAACATAGAAAGGAATATGGCAACCAGCCAAGGCACAGCAAAGATCCTGGCTCCATGGAGTAAGTTAAGTGGCAAGAGGAAGACAGACACTGTTCAGAGCCCTCTTAATAAGCTTTTTACCAAAAAATCAAATTCTTTAATTTCAATGTTTCTAATGTTTTATTTATTTATTTTTATTATTATGTTCACTTAACATATAGTACATCATTAGTATTTGTTCAACGATTCATTAGTTGCATATAACACCCAGTTTTCTATGGCCCAATCTTGTCTAATCTGTTCAATTACAGTGTACTAAATAGATACTAGTTTTGTTTTGTTTTGTTTTGTTTTGTTTTTCATTTTCTTGTATATTTATAACCAATAGAAAGGGAGTTCTTAATATTTGGGTAAGTGAACATCTTATCCCTTCTATGATGGAATAGTCAGTTGCATGTTAAAAGCCCATAGTTAGGCAATGCTTGGGTGGCTCAGTCACATAAGCATCTGACTCTTGATATTAGTTCAGTTCATTATCTCAGGGACTTGGAATCAGCTCTGAGTCAGGCTCTGTACTCAGCAGGGAACCGCTTGAGTATTCTCAGAGAGAGAACCCACTCTCTCTCTGCCTTTCCCCCAACTCACAAGCTCTCTCTCTGTTTTTCTCTCTATCAAATAAATAAATCTTAAAAAAAAAAAAAAGCCCATGGTTAGTACCATTAAGTAATAGTTTAGGTCACCCTAAAGCAAAGACAACAAAAATTACAACTTCAGGATTGTGCCACCTGAACTAGACTGCAAAAACAACCATCACACTATTTTAATTCAGTTAAGCTAAACGATCTACACTCTTACTGATTTCTTTTCTAACCCTCCAGCTTCATCTCTCTTTCCTTCTCTCTTTTCACTCAGGCTCACTGGTCTTTCTTTAAAGGAATTAATAGTTGGGGCACCTGCATGGCTCAGCCAGTTGAGTGCCTGACTTGTGACTTGGGCTCAGGTCATGATCTCAGGGTTGTGGGATTGGGCCCCACATGGGGCTTTGCACTCATCAGGGAGTCCGCTTGAGATTCTCTTTCCCTCTCTCTCTTTCTGTCCCTCTCCCCAACAGCGCTCTCATTTTCTCTCAAATAAATTAAAAAATCTTTTAAAAAAAACTAATAGCAGATGTATGAAAGTATAGGGAGTGTAATAATGAACTCCATGTACTCACTGCCCAACTTGAAACAAAAAGCAGAATTATAATATAGTTGAAGCCCTTAGCTTTCCCCTCCTAGACTGCATCTCCTTCTATCATTCCTGGCACACAAACCAAAACCATGATCTCATACTCTATGTTCATTGTTTCCATTAATTTTGTTATTCTTATTCTTTAGCAGTCAACCATTTCCTTGATTCTTGAAACTTTTCTGCTTCCCACTACTTTAATACAAATTTCTTTAACACAGATTATTTTCTTTGCTTAGATGTTCCCTACCCCAGTTACCACATGCCTTTTATTTAGGTCTCAACTACTCATCACTTTCTCTGGGAAGCATCCTTTATTGTCTCACTAGGCCAGGTCCTGCATTGCAAGTTCTCAGGCCACCCCACATCTCCTCTCTATGCTGGTATCTCAAGTGTGATTTCACTTTTATTTGTGTGGTTTTTCTATTAGTAGATGTCTCCACTATGATCCTGATGGCAAGAATCATGTCTGTGTTCCCCCAGCACTCTATCCCTGGCACTGAGTTCGGTGGCCAATACATAGAAGACACTCAATCCTGATTAAATAAATGTGGGTAAGACGTTCCTTAATGTTAGTCATTTTGGGAATCTCTTAGAAGTATTTGAAAGATCAAATCCCTCTGGCCACAAATTGCAGACTCTCACCCCTCCAGAAAAGGTTTATAAAACCATATACCAGCAATGAGCAATGAAAACCCTGCACACGGATCCCTGAGGTAATGGAATTGACTCCACAGCACTAAGGAAAGCTGGAAAAATTCAAGCAGTTTCTAAAGCTAATTTTCTTTCTTCTGAAGCCTAATTGATAGATTAAGAAGTTTGTTTCTGTTAAAAAGATGGCACAGGCACCCCTGCATGACCCAGGGGTGATGATGATTTCAGCAGAACTTAAAGAAATGGAAGGGGTGCCTGGCAGAGAAAAGGAAAGTGACCTAGTACCCTCATCAGAGGCCTGCAGGATTAGGAAATCTTCTAGGGGGTAGCAAAAATGAGGCCATGTAAAGGATTCTTGCTCAACAGCATGCATTTTTAATGAGACTGCTCTGTACTTTCTAGCCCTTCTCACCCGAGGACCTCAACTCCAGTCTCCTCACAACTTTCTCTCCCTGCCCCTGTCACGTCTACATACCTTTGCTCATTAATCAGCACTAACCCTTCTGAAAGAAGCAGCTCCAAAATATTGTTATCCCAGTTCATGTTAATTACTGGGACAGTCCCACAGAATCCTGAGGGAAGTCAGAGTTCTCTGTCCATGAAAGTGCCTCTGCAGAGGCTAATATTAGGATTTTAAAATACCTCCTTTTGAGATCCAACATGCTTGGCCTGAACAAATCCTGTAAAGAATGTTTCCATGTAGAGAGCAATACATTTCTTGCACAAAATTCTCTTGGGTTCCATTGGCTTAGATTTGGGGCCTTGCAGATGTAGAGAAAAAAGTTTCTATAGCATTAAAGTAGGTGTTCTGAATTTCAGGTTTATGAATGAACTGGGATGGGGGATGGGGGAGAGGGAAGCAGACCTCCATGAAACAGTAGGTGTATTTTTAAGTACACTAGTAGCGTAGTGGCTAGTACATTTTTTCCTATAGCAAGAATGGTAGCCTTTATTAGGCCCTTAAAGAAGTTCATAGCTGCAAAAAGAACCTTATGATTGGGCTGATGACTTAACTGCTAAGCTAATCCCTAAACTTGATTTTGGCCAAATCGCCTTAGTTTTGCCACATGCTGACAGTGAAGCAGCTGTCTCACGACAGAGGGGCTATTATATTCTCCATCGTCCCTGTAACAGGTTTCCCAAGATGGCCATAGATGTTTTACACTAAGGAATACAGCATATTATTTACAGAAGTGCCAAAGAAACCTGGACCTTAGAATCAATGCAGACAGTGACATTAATTGGACAAGAAGTCTCTGAGATACATTTTGCCAAAGTGGTGGCCTTCCCAGGATGGCCTCTCCGTTAGAAGGCAAGGAAATCAGGGCAAATTGGAACCAGCTCCCACAAGCTCAGGGGGTCATGAGTCACATACCTCTTCTCAGCAACGTGCTTCAAGATATCACCTTGGCAACTTGACACCGCCCACGGTGGGAGTATCTACACTGTAGAAAACAACAAACATTACAAATCTTTGTTCTCTGAGATCATCGTTAAGCATCTACCAACACACCACTGACTGTTCCCATTTGTGAAGGTGGGCGGGGACTGGTTGTCTTGGGGCCACACCTGGGCACTCCATGGAGGCCTTGGGAGACCTTGAGTATAGAAAATATAAGGTTCCTTTCCATAAACAATTATAAAACAAAAGCTATACTAGGTGATTTAAAAAATACACATATGCCAAATTTAAAGGATTTTTAGACATTTTGAATGCAAAATTATGAATATGTTTATGAAAATGGAAGTCTGCACCATTATCTAGTATCCTATGTTGATGGTTCTCTAAGCTCATGCTTCATCTGTGTGTTAAATATCCAGCACAGCTGTGAACGCAGATGGAATTTTATTTTGCTTTCTCAAACAAGAAGCATATTCTTTTACTGCGCCAATGACCACAGGCCTGCATTTTTCAAGGTTTCCCAAAAAAGTGGTGTTTTTTTGTGTGTGTTTTTGGTTTTGGTTTTGGTTTTTTGCTTCTGTCAGAAGCTCCTGACTGGTTAGGTTGCCAAACAGTAACAAAATGGCTTGGCTAATATAACCTGGATTGGTCTAAATGAGGCACCTTGGCTGAATTCCTGGAGTCAGTCTCTCAAGTCTGGAAGCAGCTATGTGCTAATGTCTCCTCCTGTGATTACAGCTGCCCTAGAAAATGCAGGGAAAAACCCAGGGAGAATAAACCAGATTTCACTCTGCTCTGACTTCACCAGTTCACCCAGTATGCTGAGCCACCAGGGAAGCCCAGAGGCTAGCAGATGTCTGGAGGACTGAAATATATGAATCTCCAAATTCACACGGGTTACACTGGCAAACACATCTCAAATTTGTAATCAAACATCTCCTCAATTATTGGCTATGTTAGTTTGTGTTAGCTAGGAAGCAGATACCAAAACAGGATTAGAAGTCCAAGAAATTTATTGGGGGAGGCATCCAGGGAAGTTAGGCACCATCTTCAGCCCACACTGCGGGTCTGGCAAATGTGGGAGGAGAAAGAGAAGGGAGGAGAATTGGGCAAAGGAAAATTTGGACTATAGCACAATCCCATGTGAGGTTCAGCCTCGCTGATGGTGAGGCCTCCATCCGTAAGAATCACCTACACGAGTCCTGTGTCTCACCAGAATGGACCTGCCTTAAGGCCATTGTCCTGTTCAATCTTGCTGAGAGCAGCCCTCAGTGAGCATGGCCTCAAATGAACATGATCTCAAGAGAGCATGGTGGTGGATTTGGAAGTCATTGGCGGTGCTGCTGGCCACTATGTTCCTGCAGCAGGTCTAAGTGGTGCGTTGTAATGGTCACCGCAGGGGTCATTGCCATCCTTGTATGGATGGCTTGTCAATGAATTAGCTTATTTTTTTTAATAGAAGGATCTGTGTTAGAGATGAGGCCCCTATGTATAGAAGTATGAGAAATATGAGTTCATTCAGTCATCACGAATATCATCCCAGACCTGCCACTCACCCAAGGAAAGGTTTGCACCTCAGACTAGAAATTAGAACTGCTAAAAGTTCTTTGTTGACTTTGGCTTGGGCTCATAATTTACAAAGTATCGAAGACACAATCTACAAGTACAGGAAACTGAGGACATTTGAGGAGATGTGAAGCCCAGAGCTTGGACAAAATGTGGATCCATCCTTGGGATTAAAAGTATATACCTCTCTTCTCACATTGGAGGAGAATGGGTAGGAATGATGATGGCTTTGTCCATCAGAAACCAGTGCTCAATATTTTACATATTCCTTATCTAACTCCCTCTTGACCCTCTACAACATTAAGAAAGTCTTCTAGAAAATTCTAGTTCTTAAAATTCAAGAATTCAGAAAAGTGATCTTCATTTACTCCTGGTTTTAGAAAAGAGTTTTAGAAAAAAAGCCAATGCAATGATGGCCACAGTAATTAAAGATAGAAAACCCATGGGATAGATGAAATTTAAGAATAGAGGTAGATTCACTTGGCCCAAATACCTTGTCTTACTTTGGCAGTCTCCTATGAAGACTAAAACTTTGGAGAGTCTGCATTTTGTTTTAATAAGGGAGTTCAATTCCCTTAGACAGATTATGAAAACATATGCATAATAGTGAACCAAAGGCTCATTACACAACACTCCACACAGTGTTCCACAGCCACCATCACAGATTTAGGAACTTAACAAACCATTAACTCTTCCAAGCAACCCTGTGGAGGCTTTCTCTGATATTTCCAGCAGCTCAGTCCTATTGTCCCTCAAAGGCAGCAACTACAGTGGGCACTTCAGAAATTGAATGACCCCAGTCATTTCTTGGGCACATGTGTCATCCTACCTTGCTTTCTAGCAGGAATTGAAAAAAATATTCTCTCAGTTCTATTCACAGAAGAATCAGAAGGTCAGAAAAAGCAGTCTCTCTCTCTCTCTCTCTCTCTCTCTCATGAGTCCACTAGAAAATAAATGTTGAATAAATGAACAAAGGGATGATGCAATTAGGAGGCAAAAATTTAGACTAATTTCAACCTTACCTTCTAACATCCTTTATACCCAATCAAACAAGAACTGGATTTATACCTGGGCAATGGACAGTAGAGCTGAGATATTCCCAGATTTCTTCCCAAGCCTGTCCCAGGTAGTGGGAGACATAAGAAGAGCACTTGATTTCTTCCATGCACTTGGGACTCTGATCCTTCTAACAGATGAATAATAATTCCTTAAGTTTGCTCAGTGTTTCATAATTTTGAAAGCAACTTTATATGTTATCTTATCTAAGAATTACAACAGATTTACTTGTAGAACAGGAATTACTCACATCTCCATTATATCCAAAGAGGAAACTGAGGCTTAAAGAAGTGAATTAATTTATTCAAAGTTGAGCAGGCAGAGTATTATAGCAGGAATAATGGTAAAGCAACAACAACAATCACTCAATGAGTGCTTATTTTGTACTAAATACTGAGTACTTTATATAGATTACCTCTAATTATTAAAGAATCCTGTAAGGAAGGTATTCATTTTACATCCTTCAGAGGAAGCAGCAAAGTGTTTTTCATATCTAGAGCCTCAAGGAACATTAGCAGATTGACTTATTGGAAAGAGATAATATATAATATGTTGGCTGAATCCAAATCCATTAAACTTTTAGGAAGAGATTCAGAATTTCACAGAACTGCACTTGAGCAGCAAACAGAAAAGGGAAAGAATATTAACCTAATTCAGGAACAGTAGTTTTCTAGCTGTCTGAGCTGTTGTACTCAATTATAAATTTTTGGCCTTTATTTTTATTTTTTTATTAAATCCCTCTCTATCAAAGTTGGACTAATCTTTAGGTGGAGTCGGATATGCCATAGTTTTCTCCAGGATCCCCAGAACCTTAAAAATCCTTCCCAACCAATCATCTTTAATTGATATTCCACAAGTTAACCTAGCCACCACGTTTATAGTCTGAGAACAATCTAATTAAAATAGAAGAGAATTTACAAGTGGTTCTCTTTTGACCTGCCATCTATCGTTTACATCTTAGTGTGAATAAATATTTTGACCACAGGTTTTGATTAGAAAGGGATGCAGAAAAATAAAGTAACATGAAATGGGTTGGAAGAAAGAGGAGGACGTAGATGCAGAAAGGAGGCAGCCTCATAGGAAATGTACTGCACACTTTTGACAGAGCCTATTGTATTTACTAGGAGTAAATCAGTGTACAGCCACACACAATCATTTCACTCATTATTCCCCATCTGCTTCATCAATTTCTCATACCTCTTCCACAAGCATCCCCTCACTTTGCACACTCACACTCACATACACAGATAAAAGAAAAGACATTCTCCCACCTTACCCCCAGGATATGATTCAGACACAAGGGAAAGTCTTTCCCTAGCATGAGCATGGGTCCTTCTACAGTCTAATAAAATAAAAATAGCAAGTATGATAATAGCAATGGAGAAAACCAATAACATCCCAGGAAAAATAAGTAAGAGAAAAAAAAATACTGACTACAAAAATGTTTTATTGCTAATATGGTTTACTAAAGTCCCTGCTGTCATTATTTTCCTTGGAAGGCTTAAATAGTACAGTCAACTAAACACTTGGGTGGTTTAAAGACAGATATAATTATTGGGAGAAGTGTCAGGGTCATAGATCGCTGGAGGCACTGTTATGTCTCCAAAACCAGAATGGTTGTAAGTTGTAGAGGAAATAAGCCAGGCATGTGAGTCTATTTGTATTCATGGACTGATGGTGTGGCTCTGTGCTTTAGAACATGACCCCCAGGAGTCCTTTTCTATTCTTCCTCAAATTTCATTCTTCAAAACACAGCTCACTTTCATGCCTTCCAGATGCAACCCTGGGTCTCTCAAACCTCATACCCTTTCTTCTCAGAAATCTTAGGGCTCATTTGACTGTAATAAAGCAGTGGCAATAAGACCGAGCTACTGTTCAGTGAGCACTTGTTGATGTGGTTTTGTTTTCCAGAGACCAGTGAACAAGGCTGTATAGGCTAGCTACATTTCGGCAATCTCTTGCCTCTATCACCACCGGACCTGATCCAGAGTAGGTTCGGAGCAGCCTCCTCTGAAGCCTTACCTCTGGCAGAACTGAGTGTGACCCATCGGTTCAACACACAAAGAAACTTCAAGAAGGGCACCTGGGTAGCTCAGTCAGTTCAGAATCTGCCTTTGGCTGAAGTCATGATCCCATGAGCAGGGGAGGGGCAGAGGGAGAGGGAGAAGCGGACTCCCCACTGAGCCAAAATCCTGATGTGGGGCTTGATCCCAGGACGCTGAGATTGTGACCCGAGCTGAGGGCAAAGGCTTAACCAATTGAGCTACTCAGGCGCATCTGGATTATCTTCTTAATAAGGCTTCATTATAGCATTTAGGGTCATCATTTCCGTCAGTAAGGAAGTGGAACATCCTAAGAGGGGATATTCTGGGACTTTAATCCCCTTCAAAGTGAGACAGCTCTAAAAGGCAGCAAAAGCCCCTTGCATCTATGAATAGCTACAACACAAGCTTTTCACTCCAAATTTGGAATTCCCAAAGCCTGAGGGCTATGAAATGAGATAACAAAGCCTCCTAGACCTAATATTTAACAATTTGTCACCTTGTTTTTCATGGAAAAGGGGAAAAAAACCTGGTCACAGAATAATCACACCTGTAGATTTCCAACATTCAGGAGACTCTCAGGAGGTGAGAGGCACAACTCTGACCTCCCTCCGCCTCCACTGGCAACAACCTCCCACCTGTGGCTCTTGAGGGCCCCCAAACTGAATGTGAGTGTCACTGCTTTCAAATGTTCTTTTCCAATTTGTTCTAAATCTTCCACATCATGGGAAACCTGATCACTTGCCAGAGGCAGGGCCTGGCCACCTCTATCTTCAATAGTCAATAGGATAAGACTAATGCCAGAGTCTCCACATTCTGATGTCCAGTTGTTGCTATCCTGCAAGCAACATACTTTTTAAAGATTCTGGACTTTTATACACACACACTCTGAAGAAAAGAATCCTTTTGGATTTTTCGCTTCAAGCTGGTGACATCTTTGATGGTGCTGGGTAATTGGAAATGGGATTTAAATAGGTCTGGAGGCTTTCCAGCACTGCAGAATTTGCAAACACTGTATGGAATCCATAAGCAAACAGAACTTACAAAGAAACTCTCCCCTCTGGAATTATTCAAGGATCCAATTTGAAGAGATTTTAGTTTATTCTGAGGTAATGCCAGGAGGCCGCGAAAATAAGAACAAAGCAGAACAGGGTGGGGGTGGAGAGAAAGTCACTTTCTGATAGGGAAAAAAAAAAACGAAACAACAACAAAAGACTAGGGCAACCTTCGACGTGCGGTGGTGAACGCTCGCAGGGTGAGGAGCCCTCTGGTGAAACAGTTTAAAGGTAGAGCTCTAGGGAGGCAGAGGTGTGTGTGTCTTGGCCCTTCTAGGCACCTCTTTCCAGGACTTCTGGACTCATCTGTAAAAAGCTGCCTCCAGGAGAACAGGAAGTCTGAGTGGTGGGGCTGCCCCTAAGTCATTTCTAATAAAGAAAGAGAGAGTGTGTGTGTGTGTACACAGATTCTCATTTACTTTGTTAGGCAGGGCAAAAATTCTGGCTTGAAGACAACCACTCATTTTCCTGCATGGTAACCATCACTAGCTACAGACTCCAGCACACCTGAATACACACACGTGTAGAGGCCCTGGCCTCCCATTGCAAAGACAATATTCATTCTCAACCCCTTTCATTCATGGCCACTTAAAGTGTTCAGAAATGCCTAGAGGAGCTCCTCCCTATCACCTCTACCTGCCACAGGACACTGCACTTTACGTGGAACTTTTTATGAAGACTCAGGGGTATTTTTTTAATAAAGTATTTTTGTTTAGAATAGTGTTAGATTTACAAAAAGTTTGCAAAGATGGAATGAAGAGTTCCCATATCTCCTCCCAGAGCTTTCCTTATTATTAACATCTTACATTAATATATTTGCCACAATTACTGAACCAATACTGATAGAATGTTATTAATTAACATCCTATTTTATTCATATTTGCTCAGTTTTTACCCAATATTTTGTCAGGGGACCATCTAGGATATCACCTGGCATTCAGTCATTATGTCTATTTTCACTTCTCTTGGCTGTGGCTATTTCTCAGATTGTCCTTGCTTTTAATGACATTGACAGTTTTGAGGAGTACTGCTCAGTTTGTTTGTTTTTTATATAATGTCCCTCAACTGAGGTTCATCTGATATTTATCTCATGATTAGACAGCAGTTACAGGTTTGGGGAGGAAAATCACAGAGGCTGTTGCCTTTGTAAACACATCTTACCAAGGTGACACACTATAAATAGGACATACCACTGTTGATGTTGACCTTGTTAACCAAGCTGGAGTAGTGTCTGTCAGGTTTCCCCTCAGTAAAGTGACTCTGTTTCTCCTACCCATACTGTTCTCTTTGGAAGGAAGTGGCTATGGGCAGCCCATACCCAAAGAGTGGGGAGTTCTGCTCCTCTTCCTTGAGAGCAGAAAATCTGCTTAAATTACCTGGAATTACTCTTCATGGGAGATGTGTCTATTCTCCTCCATTCATATAGTTATTCAATCATTTATTTATACCAGTATGAACTCGTGGATATTTTTTGATACTTCTGGTTATAATCCAATATCATTTCATTTTATTGTTCAAATAATTTGAGCTTTGGCCATTGGGAGTGCTTTCCTTTGGCTCCTGTGTTCCTTTGATATGCTCCCCTGTAATAATATGGCTTTAAAAAACAAAACAAAATGTCCTTACTTTCTGAACAATCGGATGCCTTAAATTCATCTTGTTCATTTCCTGCCCCAATCTTAGAATCAACTATTTCTCTCAGGACCCCTCATTTCTTTTATTGGAGAACGGTATTAGAAATCAAGATTGGGGGTGGGGGGGTGCCTGGGTGGCTCATTTGGTTAAGTGGCCAACTCTTGATTTCAGCTCAGGTCATGATCACTGGGGTGTCTGCTTGAGGTTCTCTTCCTCTTCCTCTGCCCATCTCACAGCTGTGCTCTCTCTCTCTCCCCCTCTCTGCCTAAAATAAATAAATAAATATTCTTTATAAAAGAAATCAGGATCAGGACACTTGTGTAGCTCATTGCTATCTGGATGTCATCTTTTCAATTTCTCTCAGTTGATAGAGCAATAGAGTATATGTGTCCATACTAATTTTTGTATATACACATATCTGCAAATATATCTTTATGTTACAATCTATACCTATATTAAGCTTAATAGGAGTTCCTGATGTCCCCTCTGAAGGATTTTAAAGTGTAGCACTTCATTGCTTAAAAATCAAATTTATTTCTTAGAAACAGCACTCCAGCAGCCTATTGGGTGAAAGAAGATGGATCACAGGCTTCTGTACAAAGAAGATTTAGACCTAATTAAGATGCTGGCAGAGAGAATCTTGAGGTCTGAAATATCCAACAAACATAGTATTAAGTGATTAAAAAACAAAAAAGGAGTTCATTGTTAAAATTTACTTTCACTAAATTTTTACCACTTCAGAAATTTTCTTCAAAAATTTTTATTTGGCTTCTTTTAAAAAAAGACAATTTTTAAAACAATTTTAGATTCTTCAGGAAGATAAAAAGCTTCTGCAGAGCAAAGGAAACAGTCAACAAGATAAAGAGGCAACCCACAGAATGGGAGAAGATATTTGCAAATGACACTACAGAAAAAGGGCTGATATCCAAGATCTATAAAGAACTTTTAAAACTCAACACCCAAAAACAGATAATCAAGTAAAAAAAAATGGGCAGAAGACATGAACAGACACTTTTCCGATGAAGACATACAAATGGTTAGCAGACACATGAAAAAATGTTCATCATCATTAGCCATCAGGGAAATTCAAATCAGAGCTACATTGAAATACCACCTTATACCAGTTAGAATGGCAAAAATTAACAAGGCACAAAACAGCAAATGTTGGAGAGGATGTGGAGAAAGGGGAACCCTCTTACACTGTTGGTAGGAATGCAAGGTGGTGCAGCTACTTTGGAAAACAGTGTGGAAGTTCCTCACAAAATTAAAAATAGAGCTACCCTATAACCCAGAAATTGCACTCCTATGTTTTTATCCCAAAGATACAGATGTGAAAAGAAGGGCCATATGGACCCCAATGTTCATAGCAGCAATGACAACAGTTGCCAAACTATGGAAAGAACCAAGATACCCTTCAACAGACTAATGGGTAAAGAAGATGTCATCCATATATACAATGGAATATTACTCAGCCATCAGAAAGGATGAATACTGAACTTTTGTATCAACATAGATGGGACTGGAGGAGATTATGCTTAGTGAAATAAGAAAAAGTCAATTATCCTATTGTTTTACTTACTTGTGGAACATAAGGAATAGCATGGAGGACATTAGGAGAAGGAAGGGAAAATGAAGGGGGAGAAATTAGAGGGGGAGATAAACCATGAAAGACTATGAGCTCCAAAAAACAAACTGAGGGTTTTGGTAGGGGGGTTGGAATTTGTTGGCCCAGTGATGGGTATTAAGAAGGGTACGTATTGCATGGAGCACTGGGTGTTACACATAAACACTGAATCTTGGAACACTATATCAAAAACTAATGACATACTGTATGGTGACTAACATAACATAGTAATAAAAAAAATTAAATAGATAGGGGTGCCTGGATGTCACAGGTGGTTAAGGGTCCAACTCTTGGTTTCAGCTCAAGTCATGATCTCATGAGTCATGAGATTGAGCCGCTCATCTGCTTGAGATTCTCTTTCCCTCTCCCTCTGTGCCTCCTGCTCACGATATCTCTCTCTCTCTAAAATAACTAAATAAATTCTTTTAAAAAATGAACAGAAAGTACAGAGATTTCCCATATGCCTCTTTTCTACCTCCAACCTGCATGCATACGACCTCCCCACTATCAATTCTGCACAATGGCAGTGCATTTGTTACAATGAATGAAGGTCTAAGTATATACCATTATTACCCAAAATATATAGTTCACCTTAGGATTCACTCTTGATGTTGTATATTCTATGGGTTTCAACAAATGTATAATGACATGTATCATTGGCCACTTAACCATTGTAGTATCATACAAAATAGTTTCACTACCCCCAAAATCCTCTATGCTTGCCTATTGATCCCTCACTGCTCCCAATGTCTGGAAATCACTTATCTTTTTTACTGTCTCCATAGTTTTGTCTTTTCCAGAATATAGTTGGAACCATACAATCACACAATATGTATGTAGAATTTTCAGACTGGCTTCTTTCACTAAGTAATATTCATTAAAGATTCCTCCACATCTTTTCATGGCTTGATAGCTCAGTTCCTTGTTGCTGAATAATATTCCATTGTCTGCCTGTGCCACAGTTTATTTATCGAGTCACCTACTGAAGGACATTTTGGTTACTTGGAGGTTTTGGCGATAATAAATTAAACTGCCATACACATCTGTTTGTAGGTTTTTGTGCAGCATAAATTTTCAGTTCCTTGGGATAAAAAAAACAAAAAACAAAACAAACAAACAAAAAAAAACCCACCAAGGAGTGTGATAGCAAATTGTATGGTAAGAGTACATTTAGTTTTGTAAGAAACTTCCAAACTGTCTTCCAAAGTGGCTATACCATTTTTCATTCCCATCAGCAATGGAAGAGCTTTCCTGTTCCTCCATACCCTCACCAGAATTTGGTATTGTGAATGTTTTGGAATTTGGCTAGTCTAGTAAGTTTGTAGTAGTATCTCATTGTTTTAATGGGCAATTCCCTAATAACATGATATTGAAGATCTTTTCATATGATTATTTGCCATCTGTATATCTCTTTTGGTGAGATGCTTATTCAAGTTTTTCACCTATTTTCTAGTCATATTGTTTACTTTCTTATTGTAGAGTTTTAAGTGCACTCTATACATTTTGGATAACAGCCCACTGTTAGATGTGTATTTGCAAATATTTTCTCCCAATCAGTAGCTTGTTTTATTCACTTGACAAGATCTTTTTCAGAAGTTTTTTTTTTAATCTTAGTGAAATCCAGTTTATTAATTATTTATTTCATGAATTATACCTAAGAAGTCATTGTCATATGCAGAGTCATGAAGATTTTCTCCTATGTTATGTTCTAGGAGTTTTATACTTTTGTGTTTTATAATTAGGTCAATGATACATTATTTATTATTTTTTGCCAAGTTTATAAAGTTTGTGTCTAGATTGATTTTTTGCATATGGATGTCCAATGTTCATTATAATTTGTTGAAAGGACTTTTGATATTGACTGAGGTATTCTGGGTCTTTTGCCTTTCCGTGTAAATTCGAGAGTTAGTTTGTCAATATCCATAAAACAGCTTGCTGGAATGCTGATTGGGTTTGCCTCAAATCTGTATATCCCATTAGGAAGAACTGACATCCTAACTATATTGAGTCTTTCTATCCACAAACATAGAATATCTTTTCATTTATTTAGTTCTTCAGTTTCTTTCTTCAGTGTTTTGTAGTTTTCCTTGTATAAATCTTATACAAAGTTTGTTAGAGTTATATCTAAGTATTTTACTTTTTTGAAGCTAGTATAAATAAAATTTATTTTTAATTTCAAATTCTCCTTGTTCATTGCTAGTATATAGAAAAGCAGTTAACTTTCATATATTAACTTTAATCTGTAACCTTGCCATAACCATTTATCAGTCCAGGATTCTTGTTAATCATTTCAGTTTTTCTACACAGATAATCTTTAAAGATTTTTTTAAAAGATTTTATTTATTTGACAGACAGAGATCACAAGCAGGCAGAGAGGCAGGTGAAGAGAGAGAGGGGGAAGCAGGCTCCCTGCTGAGCAGAGAGCCTGATGCAGGGCTTGATCCCAGGACCCTGAGATCATGACCTGAGCTGAAGGCAGAGGCTTAACCCACTGAGCCACCCAGGGGCCCCTCTACACAGATAATCTTATCATCAGTGAGCAAAATCAGTTTTAGGTCTTTCTTCTCAACATTACTACTATTCATTTTCATTTCTTATCTAGCTGCTCTAGCCCCGACTTCTAGTACTATGCTGAAAAGGAGTAGAGAGAAGAGATGTCCTTATCTTTTTTCTGATTCTAATGGAAAAGTTGAGCTTCTCACCATTAAGTATGATGTTAGTGGAAGGTTTTTTAATAGACATTCTTTATTGAGTTAAGGAAATTTCCCTCTGTGTCTAGTTTGCTGACAGTTTTTTATCATAAAGTGGTGTAGGATTTTGACAAATGCCTTTTCTGCATCTGTGGATATAATTATGTGGCTTTTCTTCTTTAGTTTTTTGATGTAATGGGATTATATTAAATGACTTTCAAATGTTGAACTGTCTTGCATACCTAGGATAAACCCCATATGATTGTAATATATAGCTCTTTTTAAATATATTATTAGATTCCATTTGCTAACATTTTGTAGAAGATTTTTACATCCATATTCATAAAAAACATTGGTTTTCATTTTCTTGTCTTGTAATATCATTGTCTGGTTTTGGTATTAGGACAATGCTGGCCTCATAGAATGAGTTAGGAAGTATTTCCTCTGCTTCTATCTTCTGGAACAGATTGTAGACAATTGGTATAATTTCTTCCTAGATGTTTTGTAGAATTCACTAGTGAACCCATTTGGTCCTGGTGCTTTCTGTTTTGGAAGATTATTGATTATTCATTCATTTTTTAATTTATTTTTTATTAACATGTAATGTATTATTTGCTCCAGGGGTACAGGTCTGTGAATCTTCAGGTTTACACATTTCACAGCACTCACCATAGCACATACCTCCCCAATGTCGATAACCCAGCCACCCCATCCCTACTCCCCCGCCACTCCCCAGCAACCCTAGGTTTGTTTCCTGAGATTAAGGGTCTCATGGTTTTTCTCCCTCCCAAGTCCATCTTATTTCATTTTTTCCCTCCTTACCCCCATGATCCCCCACCCTGGCTCTCAAATTCCTCATTTTAAAAATTAAACTACAGATGGCCCTTCTTTTCACCACATCTGTATCTTTGGGGTAAATACCCAGCAGCACAATTGCAGGGTCATAGGGAAGCTCTATTTTTAACTTCTTGAGGAACCTCCACACTGTTCTCCAGAGAGGCTGCACCAACTTGCATTCCCACCAACAGTGTAAGAGGGTTCCCCTTTCTCCACATCCTCTCCAACACACGTTGTTTCCTGTCTTGCTGATTTTGGCCATTCTAACTGGTGTGAGGTGGTATCTCAATGTGGTTTTAATTTGTATCTCCCTGATGGCTAGTGATGATGAACATTTTTTCATGTGTCTGATAGCCATTT